>JAOQMP010075536.1:0-19663 GCA_027563575.1 Erythroxylum pedicellare | reverse complement strand
GCATGCTCGTGCCGAGATGAGTTTACACACTCATAACCCGTTCCAATTTACTATTTTACCCTTCCCATCGGTGATGGCATGTTACACTTTAGGATCTATTTTAAGAGGACTAGGTGCATTCCCTTGGATCTCATTAGGTAATATGTCCACCAATTTGTCCATTCGATTCACCAAATTTTATATATGAGCCTCTGTTTCTTGATGCTTTATGATTGATTCTTGAATGAAATCATTCATCATGTCTTCCAGAGTTGGTTCGTTAAATGGAGGTACTTGGTGCTGTATGTATTCAGCTGGAGCGTAACATTCCATCCATAAGTATAAGAGTTGCTCCATTATAAATTTTAGCTATTCCCATTTAACACACCTTGAGGTCGATTTTACATGCTCAGTCGCTCCCATGTATAAGTAGGTGGTCGACATTCATGATTATATTGATAACTCCCACTAATGTCACGACGCGACTTGAATATTGGTTAAGTCTCCGAAAACATGTAAGATCTCTCTTCCCCATATGATGATGATATAGATCTCAAGGGTGTATTTTGGCTTCAACAAAAATCTTGTTTGCTCCATCCTTCCATTGTGTGTTATGGCTATGACAATGAATCTCAATTCCTACAATAAACCACAAACTCAAGATCAAGTAGAGAAATTTAAAAGATAATTAAATTAATGAGCCATAATTACAATAAGATAAAATAAAATAACATAAAAATGACTATAGGAATAACATTCAGGCTTTCCTAATATTATCGTCCCTAGCAATGGTGCCAAAAACTTAATTGACCTATTTCATGAGAAATTCAATATTGTAATAACCAAAAATGCACAGCGAAGCTGTAGCTAGTACCGATAAGTATGGATCGATCTCACGAAGACGATGAATACTAGTAATTACCCTTCCCCTATTATCTAACCTAAGGATTGATTTTAAGTTTTTATTGAAAAGAAACCAAAACTAAAGGAAGCAAAATAAAATAGGTAACAAAATTAAGCAGAGAATTAAGGAAGCACTTAGGAAATTATCTATATCAAGAAATAGTATCTAGGTTTCAAATCCCCCTAAACCCTTAACAGAATGATTTTTTATTATGAAAATTTTTATTGATTTATTAAACCGTGGAGACTCCTATGGTATGCTAGTAACTGACCTTGAGTCTACTAACAACTAATCCTAAGGTTTCTAATCAAATTACTCATGTTAAATTTTATAGAATTGCGTTATCATTTTATAAATCCCTATATTAGGTTTGACCCTAATTTAGAAGATTTTTGTCATCTTATCTTGAGGCTTACAATCAACTCTTTCCAATTACCGTGGATCTATTCAATCTAAGATTTCTCAATCGTTACGTATGAAATCAAATTATGGTATAGTATTATAGATTACTATAACATAAATAAAGCAATTAATTAGATCAAAACAATCAATTAAACCAATTGCATTAATAAAAGAATCAAATCATATCAAAGTATTAATATAAGGTTCATCTAACCTAAATACTAACTAGACATTTAGTTAAATATTATCAAATATGAAATCAAACATAAACCGAAAGAAAAACGAATTGAAAACAATGGGTTCATAATTCTAAATCTCCCTGATTGTCTTTTATTGAATATTCTCACCATGCAGACCCTTGATCTTGTATTTTGATGGATCTTTCAATGAAATATTCATGTTTTCCGTTTTTTTGGACCAAAATTGCCCTTGGAGAATGAAATCTATGTCTAGAAATCATCTACTAATGTCTACTCCCTCCTCATGGGTAGATGCATGATTGTGCATCCCTTCTATGTGTCTAATCTTCTTTTTATGTCGTGATTTCTTCTGAATTCTTCTCCTTTAAGTCCATAAAGGTAATTATAATCTGTATACACACTTGGAGCAAATTAAGTATTAAATATACAACAAAAGTATAGAATATCAAGAAAAATACATCAAATGAGTGTGAAAATATAGTCAAATGTGCACCAATCAATTTTAATGTGCAAAATTACAACTAAACTAACGTCTCACAATCTAACAAAATATGCTAGAGGACAACTCAAATTAGAAAGTAGACCTATAAAGAGGTTCAATTCTGGAAGCTAGTAAAGCTATAAAGATAATTTTACTTATATTTCCATTGTTAATTCTTGAGTAATGTCTTAAGGCAACAATTCTAAGCTTAAGAGTGAACTTGGTGAGGTTGAATTATGAATTCCCTAAAGTGCCTTCAAAGACTTTTAAATTCCTCTCCTTCTATATATAATAGAAAATCATCCCAAAGGCAATTGTAAACAATTTCTTTCCTCCCTTAATGTCCTTTTTGATAGAAGAAGCCTATAATATGATGCTGGTCCAGTCTAAGCATAGGCAATTGAGGTTAAATAAGAGGCGAAGATAGTGCTAAAAAATGACAGAGAAAGAAGAATTAAAGAAATTTTTTGATGAGATTCCAACTCACTATAACAACATGCACATAAAGGATTGTTTAAAGGGAATTTTACAAAAATTTTCAATCACCTTTCCTCATATCATACCCCTATTATCATTCAAGCTAAAGTAGCTAATAGAGAAAGGAGAGGCCTATTTAAATTCTTTAATGTACTTTTGGCTCATCCAACTTAATAGAAGTACTCCTAAAAGGTTTAAACTTTAATGTTATTAGATCTCATGCCTTTATTTATCTTTAAAAGTGATAAGATATCAAAGTAGAACTTATTCAAATTCAGAAGAATACTATAAACCCTATGCTTATCAAGAAGATTGAGGCTTTAAACACACTCAATAGATGTCATGATTTACTATCTTTGCATCCTATAAATCTTGCTTTTAAATTCCATGAAGCCTTTACCTTCAGAAACTATATTAGGGCACTAGAAAATTTCATTCCTAATTACAACAAAAATCAAGAATATTATGGCAAAGAGATAAAGAACAGAACATAAAATTCTTCTACGAGGCTAACTAAGCTAGGAGAAATAAGAATAAGAGAGTATCTTTTGGTAATGCTAAAGGAAAGAAAATCAATGATAAAGAAGTTCTAAAGGAACTAGCTTATGATCATTTGAAAAAGATTTTGGGTACTAATCTAGTTGTAAACCCTTTACCTGATGATCTAAATGATTGCTTAGCTAATACTGAAACCCTATAAATTTTCAAGTAAGTTGGTTAGAGATGTTGTTATGGTCGAAATTAAGGAAATCATGTTTGATCATCATCTTGATAAAGCACTTAGTATAGAAGGTTTCAATGTAAGATTATTTCAAAGTATACACGGACTTATAAGAGATGTGATCATTAATTCAAAGAAAGAATTCTTTTTTAGTGGCAACATACTTAATGAAGTGAATAAGACTCATATTTTCATTATACCCAAAGTGGTTAATCTTTCAACTTTTAATGATTATAAACGCATTAAATGATGTAATGTAGTTTATAATGTAATCTCCAGGATTCTTGCTAATAAGCTCAAGAATGTGATGATGGTGCTCATAAATCATTGTCAAAGTGTGTAAGTCCATACAAGGAGCATCAGGGACAATATTATGATTTCTTAAAAGCTTTTTAAGATTTATCACTTGAAGAAGAAAATAAGGAGCTATGCTTTAAGGATAGTCTTCACGAAAGCATTTGATTCTCTGAACTAGAAATTTTGTACTCTCTTCTTTGTAGGTTATTTGCTTCCTAGTCAGATTCATCATTTGGATAAGAAAGCACATCACTAATGCCTTATTTTCGTCCCTGAACTAAATAAGGAACCATTAATACTTTTAAAAGTTATTAAAGGATTGAGACAAAGTGATCTTCTATTACCTTATTTGTTTACCATCAATATGAAAATATTCATTAGGCTAACAAAGCTCAACATTTTTAAGTACCCCAATTTTAAGTTTTATTATAAGTGCAATAAGTTAGGTATATTCTACCTCTCTTTTATAGATGACTTGTTACTCTTTTGTGGTTCTACTTATACTTCTATAAAACCCATGTTCTACTCATCAGAACTTTTTAAATCCATCTTTAGATTGTCCTTTAATTAAGGGAAATTTTTTCTTTCTTTCTATCTGTTGAAGCTAATGTTAATATAGTGCTTTTAGCAATCTCTAAAGGCCTTAAACCTCAATATCTTCCTCTTAAATACCTGGGAGTTCCTATTATTACAAGGAATCTCACTTACTCAGACTACTACCTTCTCATAGACTCCATCTACAAAAGGCTAAACAATTGGTATAATAAGGCATTCTTTTATATAGGAAGGCTTCAACTAGCTATTTGTTTTCTTAGCAACTTGTACACTTACTAGTGCTCCCATCTAGCACCTTCAAAAGAGAAAATGAAAACCATTAATAAACTGATTAAAAATTTCATATAGAGTTGAATAGATAACAAGTTAAAGGTTCCTAAAGTAAAATGGTCTGAGGTTTGCTTGCTTAAAAAAAATTAGGGGCCGAAGGATTCCCTCAACTTAGTTTATAACAAAAACTTTACTCATTAAGAGTCTATGGAAGCAATGCACTAATAAGAAATCCCTATAGGTTAATTGGGTACATCACTAATTACTAAAAGTGTAAAGTATATGGTTTATTAAGGTAAAATCGTATACTTCATGGATCTTGAAGCAGGTTGTACTCACCAAAGATATAGCGCAAACCTCCATAAATTATAGGATAGAAGATTATAGAGATATTCATTCTAGTATGACCATTAGCATGGAAAGAGACCTTTATACAAACTAAAGGAGTTCCAAACTATTATAATAGTTATTCTAGTGGAAACTAAGGTATAGGCTCTACTTAGGGACAATTCTTAGCTATGGCTTGCATATTCCATTAGAAAATCTAAATAAGTTATAGAGAACGTGCCATATTACTCGCCTAATTCCTCCAAAATAGATATAGCCCACTAGTTGCAAAATTTAAAGCCACAATTTATATTCTCCACTTGTAAGGATCTTTTACTAGGAAATCAAACCAAATTTTAATGAATCAACTTGGTATGCAACTCAAATCTTATCCCTTATAATGCTTTTATTTTGTGGCTTACAGTTAAAATGAAAAGGACACCTTGAAATTCCATATAATCTATATGCATTATGGCCACTGTATGATTGTTAATGAGGATTTAGATTATCTTTCCTTTAACTGCAACTTCTCATCAATTATATGGAATCATATCCTTAAGCTTTTTTATTTGTGATGTAATTGTTATGATTGGTCTAATCTAATACATTTTCATACTAAATAAGATTAGAAGATGTTCAGACTAATTTTTTAAGCACTGTTTTACTAAATTTGGTGTGAAAGGACTAAAAGACTGTTTGGAATCAAGGAAGTCAATATATGCACCATTACTCAGAGATTGGTGCATAAAATTTGAGCTACTACAATTACTAAAGACTTCCCAAGTAGAATGACCCCTAAAATGATATTTAGTTGGATAATTTATTTAACTAAACTACTTATTATGGCCCTCTTGTATTAAGCAGATCCCAGCTCTTCTCTTTTGTTTGTTGCTTTATCATTAAGCTGTAAACTTTATTTCTTTTATAGCTTTAAAAAGATATTATTTTTTAAATTTCAAAAACTTGCCTTAACTAATGGGGAAATGGTATAGGGGACTTATAGGGTGCTGGGAGAATGTATTTGGACTCTTATCTTTCTCCTTTCTCTTTTTCAAGCTCCTTCACCTTTCTAATAAATGTCCTACTCCCATTATTTTGTTCACTCTCAATCTTCTCCAACTTAGGCTCTTAATCAACTCATTACCCCTCAATATTACAACATTATAATGCTCTAAACGGTTCTTAAGTTAATCAGTCAGTTGAACTGGTGGTCCAAGGTAATTTTAGCTTCAAGCATCTTATTATGGCTAGCAATAAAATATACCTTAGAGTTAAGCTTCATGATCTTCTCCTTAAACTCTTCATTCTATTTAATATAGGTGGAAAAGAATTCATCTAGGAGGTACTCTATGTTTGATTTCTGGAAAAGGGATTTAATGATCTATGATGGAAACCATAGGTTTCCTATTCTGATATTGTTGGTTAAAACTATCTTTATAACAAAAAATTGGGATAGTTCCTGATCAGGTTGTTTCGATGTGTGTAAGTTTTAATTAATTAACTTTGATAATCCACAAGTCTATGGGTCATTCACGTAGTACCTATGATGTCGATCCTACAAGGAAGGATAATCTAATCCTAAAATCTAAGGCCAAAATAAATCGCAGAAATTCAAAATGTAATGAAACTAAAACAAGAATTCAATTTAATCAATTAAATTAATTCAAGAATCAATCACGAAAATATTAACAATTTAGCAGTTGCAACGCACACTCAAGAATCAAATTAAGGAACTACCAATTGAGAGATAGGGAATTTTACCTATGTTTAACACTAACCTAATCGATTATGAATTACTGCATTATTAGTTTTAGACGATCTAGGGTTTATTACTCTCTCTCGAGTTATAACCATTAACCCTAATTTATAAACCCTAATGAAATTATGGAAGTTGCAATTTCTCAATTAACAACCTATCCAAAACCCTAATTAGATTTAAATTTGTCTAATAAACTATCAGAAAACTATGCAAGATCTCTCTTCACACAATTTACCGATTTGATTTAACTCTTGTTCAATTAAATCACCTAACTCTCGTTAGCTCAATTTAATTATTTTTTATTTGATGCACCCTCTTAGTTTATCTCCAAATTATGCAATTCTAGAAATTAAATCACAATAAATTCAAATGACACATAAAGAATTAGATTTCATTAAATCAAAGATAAAAACCCGAAGGTGAGATTATAATATCATCAACATCTAAAAATCCTATCATCAACTATTATTCCAATTCTACACAATAATAAAATTAAAAATAACAGGAAATACAAAATTGAATGGATGATGGGAGGCAGCGATGTCAGGAAACTCCTGATCTGGGAAATACTTCGAGTCAGCTTCTTCTCCTCTTCTCTCTTCCTTCTTCTCTTCCTCCATCTCTCGATAATTCTCTTTAGGGTTTTTTTTAAGTGGCTGATGCAAAAGCCTTCTTCTGCCTCTTTGTCTTATTCTTTAATTACCATTTGTGTTATGAGTAGCCTAAGGGTTTTTCCAGGGTCTAAAAGATTAAAAAAAATCCCTCAAAACTTAATGTTTTTGAGGGTCTGCACGTCTGCCCAATGTAGGTCACGATCGTAGGCCACAACTGAGCCTTTTATCACGATCATGGCAAGCAGGCCACGATCGTAAGCCATGTCTTCGGCTTCTGTCATGATCGTGGTATATGGGCCAGGATCGTGGGCTAACTATGGTGCTTCTATCATGATCGTGGCCTGTTATTTCAACTCTAATGTCTTTCAAAACTCCTTCGTTCTTCGATATTAATCCTAAAATACTAGCAAACACATCAAGGTACCTCAAAAACAAAATATTTAAGCTCAAAAGATTGTACTAACCCATAAAACACTAAAAGCACAAATAATTAACAAATTAACACAATTCTAACCTAAACACTTACTAAATGATTAAATTAATAGCAAAACATTTATCAAAATATGCCCCAAAATATGATGCAATTCACACTTATCAGTTCTTCAAACTAGGGTTATATATGTTCAAAAAGGGCCATTCTTTTGGATGAGGTTATTAATAAAGTTAGCCTATTGCATAAAAAGGTTATATAAAAGTTAGTTCCCCAATTAGTAATCATAGCTTAGTGTCTTAGGGATCCATATATATCACAAACCACATTAGTATAACCGACTGAGTTATAATTTATATGATTAAATTTTTAAGACTAGATGTCTACTTTAGAATTAAGTAGGACTAGATCATACTTATCTATAATCTTTAAAGGAGTGGCTCTCTCACTTAACCATTGACAGTGGTTATAAGCCATTTCCTAAGTCAATGAATGTGTTTCATCTATTATCATGCTCATCAAAGCTCCACCAGCAGTTTCTATAGAGATCTTAGTGTTGCAGGTCATTCCATTATAAAATATCTAAAACATTAGACACTTGTCTAATCTATGATATAGATAGGACCTTAATAACTCTTTATATCTCTCCCATACCTAATATTAGGACTCACTTTTCCTCTAGGAAAAAGTGGTGAGAGTTGATCTTATGTGGTAATTAACTCTACTACTAAGTTCTGCAACCATGCTCTAACTTTGATTCTCAAAGAGCGAGGAAATTATTAAAACTTAATGCAATTAGGGGGATACTATTAAGATTCAATATGTCACAATATTCCAGAAACATATAAGTGCAAGTTAGGGACTTTAAATGGTGAACCTTGAAAATGGTTTGCTGTAATATGAACAACAGGGAGAGCTTTAGTTTAAAGTCAGTAGCTTTCACTTTAGGCCTCACAATTCTTAAGTTGATGTCTTGGAAATTTAATATGACAAAATCCTTTAATGAACTCATATTTTCTTTAGCCATCATTGCTTCTTTAACTTCTATTCTCTTCTTAAGTCTTCTTCTTATATACAATATTTTTTCAATCTCAGGATCTAGCTTAAGAAGATTTCAAAATTATCAAGATTGCACATACAAGAATTAATCTACGATAGAGAAATAATAAATAAAATTCAGTAAGAAAATAATAAAACTAAAAAAGTCTAGTTTAGTTAGTTTGTAAATATGCAAATACTAACACCTAGTTCTCAATAAAGATGTCAAAAACTTAATTTTTTCCTTCTATAATTACATGATGTAGTTATAACTAGCACAAATAAGTACAAGTACATCTTATAAAGTCTATTAGTTAACTATACACTATTCACAAATTTAACAAGTTAGACCAACGATTATAGACCATTGCAAAAAATAAAATAAATAACAAATATAAACACTAAGGCACAACTATGATAATAATAGATCAATCAATGAAATACCTAGATTTAGGCGAAAAATCTCTTAGGGCTTTACTATATTCAATTATGTTCTAGTTTAATGATTTAATCTAGTTTCTTGGACCACAAAGATTTCATAATTTTAGATCATTTTCTCTCTTAAGACATAAAACCCCTATTTGTAGATTAATTAACCAAAATCCCTTTTTAATTTAGGCACCAAAAGTATATTACATCTTACATTTAGGTTTAATGATTTTATTTACCAAAGAACTCCTATTTTTCTACCTCTTTTTGTCTTTAAAATATGAAACTTTGGCTTTTTAATGAGCCACATGAACCCAAACACATCATCTAAAAAATTCCCTAAAAACCCATAACGCCGATGCAAGACCTGTATAAGTCTGTAGAGGGTACCATATTATTCATCCAGGGGGCAACACAGGGCATGTATGGTGGTCAAGAAAAATATAAGCAACTGCCTTTGAACATTGTCCTAAATACAGTAGATTGAAGGTGTCATATTCATTACTCCTCCAATTCATCCAAAATTGTTCGAATTAAGCCTAATTCTCCTTTGAATTGCTCTTTGCCTTGTATAGGTAGAAATAAGACCTAAAATAACAATGCTACTCAAATTACATATTAAATCTTTAAAAAAGATCCAAAATACAAGCAATATACTATGAAAATAAAGTTAAAAGTAATGTATATCTAGCTTACATCATAGTAGCCTAAAACTAAAAATTGATAAAGGAAATCAAATAAGCCAAAAGAAGAACAAAGTTTTAAAAACAGAAAGTAAAAAATTAATAATTTAAAAACAAAATTTTATTAATAATATATTCTTATATTTATTCTTATCTCTTTTTAATTTTTATGTAAACAACAATTATAAAAATAATATAACAAAATTAATTATCTATAGTTTCATTTTTTTAAAGACTAATTTCTCACATTTGCTTTAAACCATCATCATCGTGTCTCATCCTTGATATAGTATTGAAAATACAGTTGTAAATAGGAGTTACTATATTATAATTAGGAGGTAATTTTTACCTTAAACAGGAGTCAATGTTTTACCTTATTTAGGATTAATGTTGATTATATATACTACTGTACATACATATAATTTTTTAAAAAAAATTAACAGGAATATTTTCTCTTTAGTTTTTCTCTAATTTTACATGGAATCAAATTGGGTATAGATAAACCCTAAATCTAATTTTCCTAAAAGTCATCATCAATGTTGCTATATTGGTTCAATTTTGGTGTTCGATCAATAATACCTTCTCACTCCTCTCTTTTCACATCGTCCTCCTCTCACAGTCAATGGTTCATAATACAGCCAAGACTTTAACATTGAAGAAGACAGTTGATCCATCATCGCCTTTTTTTTCTTGCGTCTATTGGATAATCTAGGAGAGATGATTATAATGTGACTTTTAAATGGAGAAACGTACGATATGTAAAAAAAGGCTATGATGAACATCTTCATAGATTTTTAACTTAATCAAGAAATCCATTCAGCATAGTGTTGATATAAAGAGACCACCAAGGTAGTTTTGGATGATTTAAGAGATTTTCTTTAATCATGAATGCCTCAAGGGTTCGTGAGTTAAAAGGGGAGATCACTTTAGGTTAGAAAAACATGGTAGAAAGGAGACAGTGAGAGGCAATGCATGTATTGCAATAGGATTGGCCATGACATTTTGGAGTGTTTTGAGGTAATTAGTTATCCCAACTAGTAGAGAAGGCCACGAGGCCAAAATCACACTAAACTAAACTAAATTTAAGAGTAGGTAATCTTAAAAATTGGTGAGCCTCAAGCAAGGCTCAAACTTTTCATTCTGCACAAATATATTTTGAGAGCAATGGTAGCATACCATATCTATTGAGCGAACTATTTCAAAACTATTAACACTTCTAAATCGTGATAACTCTAAGAAGCTTTCTAGTAAGGATTCTAAAAATCTTGCATAGATATTGGACAACGAAACATCCAATCATATGGTAAGTTATTAAGATTTAATATGCGATGTTAAAGAAGTAGCACCTCTATAAGTAATTTTCGTCAATGGGGCAAAGATGACTGTAATGATGGTGGATCGAGTCATATTAATTCAAAGAATTTAATTACTATCGTTTATATGCCTAGTTTGACTTGTAATTTGATTTCCATATGTCAATTGACTACTTATTAAATTGTCAGGTTTTGTTCGCTAATGAGCTTTGTGTGATATTGGACCATTCCTTGAGGATGTTGATTAGAGCGGGTAAGCTTCAGTGGGGTCTACTGCTTCAATTCTACGAGGCTGCATCTGGCTATGATGATAGAGAGATTGGACTCCTTAATAGTCTAGCATTAATGTCTTAGACATCAGTCAATAAACACTTATCTTTTATTCTCGATATTAGTAGGATAGATTTTAATAACAAGAATATCTATGATGCCTATTTCCAAACAAACTTGTTCTCCTTTCCTATTGAGTAATAACAATGTTGCAAGTTGCTTTGACTTATACGCTTTGATTTATTGGAGCCTTATCATAAAACATAATATTATTATGCATACTATTTTATTAATATTGTGGATGATCATAGTCATGTAATTTAGGTTTATTTATTGAAAGATAAAAATAAGGCTAGTAAATACCTAATACATTTTTGTAAATTGGTTGAAAATTAATTTGGGAAGATTATTAAGCACATATGAAGTAATAATAGGATGGATTTTGATTCGAGATAAGAATTCCATAAGGAAAATGATATTATTCATAAAATTAGTTACACAAGTACACCACAACAAAATGGGAGATTATAACATAAAAATTGGAATATTTTGGAGGTAGCAAGGGTGTTGTAATTTCATAGTACTTTACCGGTTCATTTTTGGGCAAATGTGTTTTAAATATGGTTAATTTGGTAAATAGAATGATGATAATTAACTTAAACGAATGATCACCTTGTAAGATTTTGTTTAGTGTGAGGTCATCCTACGAACATCTTAAAGTGTTTATTATCACACAATAATCCAAGATTAAAGGATAAATTTAGGCCCAAAAGTAGGTGATGTATCTTTGTAGGAAACTCAAATGGGAAGAAAGTTTAAAGGCTTTATGACCTCTAAAAGGGTTATTTCTTTTATTTTTGTGATGTTTCATTTAATGAAAATATGTTTCCTTTTGCTCAAAGTGATGAATGTTTTGAGTTTCAAATTTAGGAAACTAATCACTCTTTTCAGGAAAGTTTTGATATGTCAAAGATAGGTGATGTGAGAGAAGACAAAATTGAGAGTGAAAATTTGGTGTTAAAGGGCATTGTGAGTGATTCTCGAAAGGAGATTGCTAGAGCTTAAGAAATACATAGTAGACCACATCAATTGGCCAATTAGAAGAATATGCCTGGGTTGTGAAAAGTAACAGAGTTGTGAAAAGCATCAAATGACGAGATGCAATGACCCGAGAAATTCTCACACATGAAGTGAATAAACATAATCTTTAGAGATGTTATTGCATGAAAAGAAGTCGATTAACTATAAGTGGGTATTTAAGATTAAGTACAAGTCAGATGGAATAGTTAAGATATATTAGGCACGATTAGTTACAAAAGGTTCACACAGATTGAAGTTTCAACTTTCAAGAAACATTTGCATTAGTTATCAATCTCATGTTTTTTTATTTATAGTAGTTGTACAGCATTAGGAGTTACATCAAATGGATGCTAACAACGCATTCCTACATGGTGATTTAGAGTAGGAAGCATACATGAAGCTTCCTCTTGGATTTAGAACAGATCATGAAAAAAAAAATTATTACGCAAGTCAATTTATAGGTTAAGCTAGGCTTTTCGAAATTGGTTCACCAAGTTGACCACAACATTGAAGAGTTATCGTTTTATTTAATCTCGATCATATTATTCAGAAAGGCAACATATTTTTAGGATATTGGTATATATGGATAACATCATTTTTATGGGGGAACGACACAGTGACTTGTTTGACTTTTAAGTCGTACTTGCATAAGTGCTTCAATATTAAAGATTTAGGGGTATTGAAGTTTTTCTTGAGGATTAAAGTGGCCCGCTTATCCAAGAGGTTATTCTCTAGTCAACAGAACTATGTTTTTTATATATTATCCAAAATAGAACTACTTAGAAGCAAACCGGTAGACACTCCAATAGAGTGGGGTCACCGTTTAGGTTTGGCTGATGGTTAATTAGTAGTGAACGATTTGTCCTCTCTATGGATAATGGGGAATTTCATCTATCTCACAATCATTCAACCCAAGATTTCTTAAACAATCCATATATCGTCAAAATTTGCTCAAGTACCATATAAGGAGCATTTTGAAGCACTTTTGGTGTTGTACTCTATATTAAGAGGGAACCAGGTCAAGACATTCTTCTTTTGGCTGATAATGATTTACAATTCCGAGCTTTATATGACTCAAATTGAGAGAGTTTTCCTATTTCATAGCAATTAGTGATTACTAATTTTGTGGTGCTCGAATCACCAATCTCGTGGAAGATGAAGAAACAAAACACTATATCTAGATCATTAGTGGAAGCCCAGTATAGGGCAATGACTACCACTATCAATGAGATGATATGGTTAAAATCTTTATTGGCTTCTTTAGGTCTGGTTCATTGTGAACTCATGATTCTTTTCTATGATAGTCAATCTGTAATCCATATAGTGGATAACCCAATGTTTCATGAATGCACCAAACATATAAAGATTGATTATCACTATATTAGAGAGCAATGTTTAAGCAAGAGCCATTGTTACATCACATGTGAGGTCAAAGTTCCAGCCTGCAGACATCTTCACCAAAGCTCTTGGCAATTGTAGTTTCAATGCTTGTTTAGCAAGTTAGGCAAGAGGGTGTTGGAAATACAATTGTAAATAATAGTTATTATATCATAAATAAGAGTTAATGTTTTACCTTATTTAGGAATAGTGTTGATTATATATACCTTTGTACATATATATCATTTTTAAAAATAAATAAATACATTCTCTTTAGTTTTCTCTAATTTTACATGTATTTGCATGAAACATTAGGTATTGCTAGCTTCAAGTTCCAATTAAATGGTGCTTACTCTTCCTTTCAAATTTTGTTCATCTTACTTTTATATTGATTCTTCTTCCTCTTCTACCATCTACAATTGTAATTACTTCTTTTTACATATGTTTTGGTGATATTTCATCATGTTAAAAGCAAAGACACTTAAACCTTTTTAAATAAAATTATCTATTATTTAGTATCTTATGAAGTTTAATGGTATTCTTAATAAAAGTTAGTTTACTGAAAGCTCCTTGAGCACTAACTACACACATTATGCTTCATCCTAAGATGAGAGTGATTATTTATTATAGCAACCGAACCTCCCATTTGTGAAGAAACCCAATAAAGTGGGCTAATATCTATATTTGATTTGTTTAGTGGGGAATAAGTAATAAGTATGACTTTCTTTCTTATTAGTAAGTACAAAAGTCTAACGCAAGATTTTAAGACTCAACATCTTTACTAATTAATTTCATTTTTGGTTTCAGTCCCTTAAGGAAGAAACCCATTAAATAATGATTCAAAAAGATAGAACATGTTGGAGTACCAATCAAAGTTGGTTCAATAATCCTGTATAAAACCCACATTTTTTATTTCACTAAATCAACTACAAAACCTTAAAAAATATTCTCATTAAGCCTTTGAGTCAACGGCAATAAGAATTCTCCCTAACTTAAGGTTCCTAAATTACTCTATTTTTGATACAATTAATGTCACTTCTAAGCCATGCCATTAATAATCATAGTTACAATTCTCACTTCTACTTAGTAGGAGAATATTATAGAGCAAAAAGATACCCAATTTCGTACATTAACACCTTCACATTCAGTGTTCAATCACAAGAAAATCTATCTTATTGAATTGAGTAGATACCATATAAGTGATATTTTTAGGAGTTCCATTAAAGTACTTGACTTATCTTCAATAATCATCAATGATGTTTTATAGGTCTATACATTTTCATAAACTTGTTGGGTAGCAAGCTCAACTCACTTAACTGAGATCATGCACATTTGATCAAGTTTAAGCCTCCAACAACTTTTCACTTTGAATTTATGAGTCCAATTCTCTCTCTTAATAGTCTCTTCTAATTGTTGAATTTAACGACCCCTAATTACTTCTACCATTGCCATATCATAACGTTAGAATTATAAGGTCTAATACGAATGTTACTTGAAAAACTTGGGTCAACTTGTTTCCACTTATATTTTTAGTTTTCTGTTTTTGTTTTCAAATTCAAGAAAAAAAAACTATTTTTTAAGTTTTTAATTTCTTTTTTAGTTTTAGTTTCTTTCAGTTTTCAAAATTTATGAAAACCATAAAAAATATTTTTTTTCTATTCCTGTTTTTTATAATCTAATTTACTATCAACTAAATATATATTATTTAATTATTTAATATATTAATTTTAATAAAATTATAAATAATTTAATTTTACTTAATAATTTAATTTAATTTTTAGTTAAATTAAGGTTTATGTTTATTAGTAAATATAATTAAATTTAAATATCTTCAAAATAAATACATTGTATATATAATTTGATTAATAATTAAAATATATTTATAATAAAAGGTTAAATTTTAAATTATTTATTTTAATAAAATAAAATAATTTTATTAATAATTTTTATTAAATATTATATAAGGGATTAAAAATTATCAATTGAATCATTTATTTACAAAAGAACGAGAAACAAGGAGAGGTGGAAAAAGAAATTCTAGAGAGAGTGGAGACTCGAATGGAATTTCGTTATTTGATGATGACCATTGGAGCGCAATGACTAATATAAGAGAAAACAAGGATCTACGAGCATAAGTCTTGTTTATAGTCTAATAGGAGAAACTAATAGAAAGACTAATATAAACATTGTGTTTCAAGGGACCTAAAGATATTTTTCCTGTATTTTGTTTATTATATTAAAATTTTCCTTTTGGTCAAAGTTTTTTTTTTAAATAGAAAATTGAATTAACAATAGAAGAATAAAGTTACAGAAATAATGATGTCAAGGGAGTACCCTTAGCACACAATACGGCAGAACGTAACTACCCTTTCATAAAAAACAGAAGGAAATTTAGAACTTTGTTAACCAGGCGGAACATGGTGCTACAGTCATTTTAAATCATTTGCTCCGTTAACAATCATCTTGCGCTACTTTCTTCCATAAGTCCAGAGCTAACATACCCATGGCAATGAAAAAAGGACATCCTTCTAGCTTGAAGACCCTCACCCGCAGAAGCAATGCTATGCATTTGCTTTTCAAATAGACCTCTATATACGTAAAGAGGAATGAATATTTAATCTACAAGTTAAGTGAAGTTTCTTTATCAAAACAATCTCACAAATTTCAGGAATTATTAAAGATATCAGACATTCTTTAGTAGAAGATTTGTTCTTGAAGCGTCGAAGATTCTGTTCTCTCCAAAGCGAGTAGATACAAACTTCCAAGGCAATATTATGAACTAGTCTAGAGTAATGTAATTGTGTTGAGAGATAGTTGGTAATATCTAAAATAGTTATCCCTAGATCCATCCAAGAGCATAGATCAATGACATATTCCTATATTGTTTTGTTGAAGGGGCATTTAAAAAAAAGGTGGTTACAAGATTCAATCTGTAAAGAGCACATGGGATAATATTTGTCCATTTGCACATACAGTATTCGATCTGTTATGGATAGTTTGTTCTAGATTGCCAGCCAGAAGATGAAGGATATTCTCGGCGTTAGATGCTTAATCCATACTGTAGTGGCCCAAGGAACTGTGGATCTATGCCTACGTAAATAATCACAAATGATTCTGTTTGTCAATTTATCAAGCGAAATACCTTTTCAAAAGAATGCATTAGATTCGTGAGTTGTTGGGGGTAGCTGGGCTGAAGGTACAGTAGACTTTTAGGAAGGTTCCACGAGTTCCTGTCAATGAAAGATCTCATCCATTTTTCTAGTGGAAATAATGAGGAAGCTCTTGAGAGATTCATCAATTGTATTAAGGTGCCCCTACTAGACCAATTTTCATACCATAAAGAAACCAGATGACCATCTTTAATTTCACATGAAGTCTCCTGTTGTACAACATCTTTAACTTCAGTAACTGAGTGAGGAAAAAGGAATGTGTAGTTTTTGGTTTAATGGCCTATATGTTGTTTCCTTTAAGAAAGTATACATGTAACCACTTTATCCACAGATTTTTCTTGTCTTCCAATATCCTCCAAAATCTTTTAAGAATTAGAGAATGGTTGGTGGCTTTGATGGATAGGATGTTCAGACCTCCTTTTTGTTTTAGAAAGCATATGTCAGCCCATTTCACCTTTACTGCTCCAGGGTTACCATTCGAGTGACTCCATAAGAAGGATCTAAGAATCCTTTCAATCTCTTTGATAATGTTTTGAGATAAGAAGATGTCAGACCTCTAATACACATGCAGAGAATTAAAAACTGATTCAATAAGCTGAAGCTTACCTGCATAAGAAAGCAATTTATTCACCCATGTCTTTACTCTCTTCTGGATCCTGTCTAAGAGAGGGCGACAATTAGAATAGTTAAGCCTCTTTGTCGACAATGGGAGACCAAGGTATAGCAGGGGAGGACATTGTAATTTCATGCTTGTTGCCTCTGTAATAGTGGATTCCAAGTTGGTAGCACCTTTAGATAGTAGGAAATGACTTTTGATCAAATTAAACTACAGACCAGAAACATGCTTAAACATACGGAGAGCATGCATGTAAATGTGTATTGACTCCAAATTAGCCCTGCAAAACAGAAGAAGGTCATATATAAAGCAAAGGTTAGTAAGGTCAAGTTCCTTGCACTTTGTATGGTGTTTGAAATTAGGATTTGAAAGAGTCTCCTCCTTTATAATTGCATGAAGGATTTCCATAGCAAGGATAAAAAGGTGGGGAAAATGGGATCACCCTGTCTAAAACCTCTTGCGGCTTTAAAAAACTGAGAAGGGGATCCATTAATCAGAATAGAAAAGGAAGTTGAGGTAATGCATTCTATGATCCATTTGATAAACTGTTCTCTAAAAGCATCCAATATAGACCGTAAGAATTGCCAGCTAATACTATCGAATGCCTTGTGGAAATCAATCTTCATTGTGCAATTCAGAGGGCTATTAGAAGTGGAGTAGCCCTTCAACAGCTCTTTTACAATAATTATGTTTTGTCTAATATATCTATCCGTCAAGAAGGCATTTTGGTTTTCATTAATCAAAGGCGCTAAAACTTTCTTCAATCTAGCTGTCAGAATCATAGAGATCACTTTACAAAGAAAGTTTGTACATGATATGGGACGATAATCAACAAAGCTTGTTGTGTTTTATCCTTTAGGAATCAAACACAAGAATTTCTTCTTGATCTCTTTAAGAAGTATTCCATTTCTAAAAAAAATTATGTACGACCTCCTTAACAAAACTACCAATTATATTCCAAGAATGTTGATAGAAATAACCATTAAAACCATCTAGCCCTGGAGCTTTCTTACCATTCATTCCAAAAAACAGCTCTCAATCTCGCTATCCTCTACTGGATTAGTTAACATATAAAAATCAGAGTGTAGAATTTGTTGTAGATTGAGTTGATGAAGATCCCAAAGTGAAACATTTGTTAATGCCAATGTATCAAGAGAAGATATGAAGAATCTGAAAGCTTCTTCAATGAATATCCTTCAGATTTTGGATGACATCGCCATTATGATAAGTAATGGAATAAATTTTGTTAGAGTTCTTTCTAGCTAATATTGAGTGGAAAAAGAATTGAGAACAGTTGTCCCCATCTTGTAGCCAATTAATTCAAGCTCTCTGCTACAAAAGAGAAGAGTGATTACTTATTGCTTGAAGATAATTGGTGAGAGCTAGCTTCTCTTTATCAATAAGTGTTTGAATTCTTGGATTAGAGGATAACAATTTTTGCACCCTGATCAACTCCAATCTGGTGGTATTGATTGCTTTAACAGTAGATTCTTTGGAAGATTTCAGAAGTTTAAGTTCTTACTTGATAATTTTCAACTTCTAGATACAGCAGTACTATTTTGTCCCCCTAAAATTATACATAGCCCCTTTTGTACAAGCAATATCAAATCCAAGGTCTTTAAATAAGTAATTATTAAACCGAAAAGGATGGTGACTAGCAGCAGTTTTGGACAAATTTGAGACAAGAATAGGAGTATGGTTCAAAAATAAAGGATCGATAAAATTAGCCATAATGTTGGGGAAATTCTGAAGCCAGAGATCATTCACAAGAGCTCTATCTAGTTTCTTTCCGGATGAACCAACTTTCTTTTTGCTTATTTGACCATGTGAATGACTGGCTAATGTATTTGAGATCAGTCAACTTCACATGTTCAACACAATCCCACAGATCAGCTGAGTAATTTCTTAAGCTGGTGTTGCCCTAAGCTTCATATGCATATAGAGTGAAGTTAAAATCCCCACATAAGAGCCATGGTTTATTGATATTACCACTAAACTTTCTGATGTTATTCCAAAGATCTCTACGTTGGAATTCAAGGTTACTAGAATAAACAAAAGAGACATACAAATCTATGTTACCTTACAGCAGTAAGATTTGGAAATGCATTACCTATTCATTTACCTCCAGCAGTTCTACTTTAATTATTAGACCCTGAAATTTTTTTCAATTATTATCGATTTATTTGTTTAATTATTTATTTATGATTTGTTTGATTATCTATCTGTTGATTATTTTTAGAATTTAGTCATTATTTTAGTGAGCATAAGTAG
>JAOQMP010075516.1:0-19667 GCA_027563575.1 Erythroxylum pedicellare | reverse complement strand
CATGACACTTGGCGCAGCCGTATGCAATCATACTCTGTCGGGGGAAAATTAGTGCCAACAATCCCCAGTCTGCCACGAATTGTCACTTTGTCATTGAAACTTGCAGATTATAGTCTTGTCCCCATTACCGGCACCGTCGGGAGACCAGGTCGGGGCCGTTGCACTTAGCTCGACCATATACTTTCATGGTCGATCATGGAAAAATTAGGGCAAACAAGCCCTAGTCGGTCACGAATTGTCAGTTTCTCATCAAAAGTTGCAAATTATGGTCTTGTCCCCATGACCGGCACCATCGGGAGACCAGGTCGGCGCAGTGGCACTTGGCGCGGCCATATCCAGTCATACTTGATCGTGGGAAAATCAGTGCAAACATGCCCTAGTCGGTCAAAGATTGTAAGTTTGTCATAAGAAATTTGCCGATTATAGCCTTGGTCCCATGACAAGGTTAGGGTCGTGGCACTTGCTACAATCATATGCGGTCAAGCTCGATCTTGGAAGAATCAGTGCAAACAATGCCCAGTCGGTCACGAATTTTGAGTTTTTCATCAAAAACTTGCCTATTGTAGTCTTGCCCCCTTAAACGGTGCCATCGGGAGACGAGGTCGGGGCCGTGGCACTTGGCGCGGCCATATGCGGTCATACTCGGTCGAGGGAAAATTTGTTAAAACATTCCCCAGTCAGTCACAAATTATCAGTTTCTCATCGAAATTTGCAGATTATAGTTTTGCCCCCATAAGCGGCTCTGTCGGGAGACCAAGTCGGGGCCAGGACACTTGGCGCAGCCGTAGGAAGTCATACTCTATCAGGGGAAAATTAGTGCCAACAATCCCCAGTCTGTCATGAATTGTCAATTTGTCATTGAAACTTGCAGATTATAGTCTTGTCCCCATTACCGGCACCTTCGGGAGACCAGGTTGGGGCCGTTGCACTTGGCTCGACCATATGTGTTCTAACTCGATCATGGAAAAATTAGGGCAAACAAGACCCAGTCGGTTACGAATTGTCAGTTTCTCATCGAAACTTGTAGATTATGGTCTTGTCCCCATCACCGGCACTGTCGGGAGACCAGGTCAGGGTCGTTGCACTTAGCACGGGCATATGCAGTCATACTCGATCATGAGAAAATAAGTGCGAACAATCCCCATTCGGTCACGAATTGTCAGTTTGTCATCAAAAACTTGCAGATTATCGTCTTACCCCTATGAAAGGCACCGTTGGGACACGAAGTTAGGGCCGTGGCACTTGGCGTGGCCATATGCGGTCATACTCTATCGTGGGAAATCAGTGTAAATAGTCCTTAGTCAGTCATAAATTGTCTGTCTGTCATCGAAACTTGCTGATTATAGTCTTGCCTCATGACCGGCACCATCAGGAGACCAGGTCGAGGTGTCGCAGTCATATGCGATCATACTCAGTTGTGGGAAAATCAGTGCAAACAATCGCTATAGTCAGTTTGTCATCGAAAACTTGCCGATTATAGTCTTGCCCTCATGAATGGCACCGTCGAAAGACTACGTCGGGGCTATCGCACTTCGTTCGACCATAAGTAGTCATACTCGGTCTTAGGAAAATTGGTGCAAACAAGTTACAGTCAGTCACGAATTGTTAGTTTGTCATCGAAAACTTGCCGATTATAATCTTGGCCCCATGACTGGCACCGTCGGGAGAACACTGCTGCCGCTATATGCGGCCATACTTGGTCGTGGGAAAATTAGTGCAAACAACCGTCAGTCGGTCACGAATTGTCATTTTGTCATTAAAAGCTTGCCGATTATAGTCTTACCCCCATGAACGGCACCGTCGAGAGGCCAGATTAGGGCCGTGGCACTTGGTGCGACCAAATGCGGTCATACTCGGTCGTAGGAAAATCAGTGCAATGAATTCCCAGTCTGTCACAAATTGTCAGTTTGTCATCGGAACTTGCCGATTATAGTCTTGCCCCCATGACTGGTACCGTCGGTAGACCAGGTCGGCACTGTGGCACTTATCGTGGCCTTATAGGGTCATATTCAGTCATGGGAAAATCAGGGCAAACAAGCCCCAGTCGGTCATGAATTGTAAGTTTGTCATCGAAAACTTAACGATTATAATGTTGCCCCCATGACCTGCACCGTCGGGAGACCACTACCGTGGCCATATGCGGTCATACTAGGTCGTGGGAAAATCAGTGTAAACAATCTCCAATCAGTCACAAAATGTCAGTTTGTCATCGAAACTTGCCAATTATAGTCTTGTCCCCATGACCGGCACCGTCGGGAGACCAGGTGGGGGTCGTGGCATTTGTCGCGGCCATATGCAGTCATGCTCAGTCGTGGGAAAATCAGTGCGAACAATCCCCAGTTGGTCATGAACTTTCAATTTGTCATCGAAACTTGCAGATTATAGTCTTAACCAAATGAACGGCACCATCGGGAGACAAGGTCGGGGCCGTGGCACATAGCACGACCATTTTCGGTCATACTCGATCGTGGAAAAATCAGTGCAAACAATCCCCATTCCATCACGAATTATCAGTTTATCATCAAAACTTGCAGATTATTATCTTGCCCCCATGAACGGCACTGTTGGGAGACCAGTTCAGGGTCGTGGCACTTGTCGTGGCCATATACGGTCATACTAGATCGTTGGAAAATTAGTGCAAACAATCCCCAGTTGGTCACGAATTGCCAGTTTGTCATCGAAACACTCAAATTATAGTCTTTCCCACATAAACGACGCCTTTTGTAGATCAAGTTGGGGCCGGGCAACTTGGCGCAGCCATATGCGGTCATACTCTGTCGTAGGAAAATCAGTGCAAACAATCCCCAGTCGATCTCGAATTCTTAGTTTGTCATCGAAACTTCAGATTATAGTCTTGCCCCCATGAACGGCACCGTTGGGACACTAGGTCAGGGCTGTAGCACTTGCTGCAGCCATATGTGGTCATACTCGGTCGTAGGAAAATCAGGACAAACAAACCCTAGTCGTTCACGAATTGACAGTTTGTCATCGAAACTTGCAGATTATAGTCTTGCCTCCATGACCGGCACTATCAGGAGACCAGGTCGGGGACGTGGGACTTGGTATGACCATATGCGGTGATACTAATTCGTGGGAAAATCAATGCCAACAAGCCCCAATCAGTCACAAATTATAGCCTTGTCCCTATGGCTGGCACTGTCAGGAGACTAGCTTGGGGTCGTTGCATTTGCCGCAACCTTATGCGGTTATACTCGGTCGTGGGAAAATCAGTGCAAAGAATCCCCAATCGATCACGAATTGTCAGTTTCGATGATAAAAACTTGCCGATTATTATCTTGCCCCCGTAAAAGGCATCGTCGGGAGACCAGGTCGGGGCCGTGGCACTCGACGTGGCCATATGCAGTCATACTAAATCATGGGAAAATCAATGCAAACAATCCCCAGTCGGTCACAAATTGTCAGTTTTTCATCAAAAACTTGCCGATTATAGGCTTGCCCCCATAAACGACATCGTCGAGACATCAGGTCGGGGCAGTGGCACTTGTCGCAACCAATGCGGTCATAATTAGCAGTCGGAAAGTCAGTGCAAATAAGCCTTTGTCAGTCACAAATTGTCAATTTGTCATCAAAAATTTTCCAATTATAGTCTTGCCCTTATGAACGACATCGTCAGGAGACCATATCGACCCTGTGACACTTACCACGGCCAAATGTGGTCATACTCGGTCGTGGGAAAATCAGTGCAGGCAATCCCCAGTACATCACGAATTGCCAGTTTGTCATCGAAACTGGTAGATTAGAGTCTTGCCCCCATAAACGGCACCATCGGGAGGCCAGGTCAAGGCTGGGGCACTTGGCGTCGCATATGTGGTCATACTTGGTCGTGGGAAAATCAATGCAAACAAGCCCCAATCTGACACAAATTGACAGTTTGTCATTGAAACTTACAGATTATAGCCTTGCCCCTATGACTGGCACCGTCACGAGACCAAGTTAGGGCCGTGGCACTTGGCGCGACCATATGCGGTCATACTCAGTCGTGGGAAAATCAGTGCCAAAAAACCCAATTCGGTTACGAATTGTTAGTTTGTCATCAAAAACTTGCCGATTATAGTCTTGCCCCCATGAACGACACTGTCAGGAGACCAGGTCGGGGACGTGGGTCTTGGTGCGATCATATGCGGTTATACTCAGTCGTGTGAAAATCAGTGCAAACAAGCCCCAGTCAGTTATGAATTGTCAATTTGTCATCGAAACTTGCAGATCCAGGAACAACACTGCCAGGTGACTAGGTCGGGGCCGTGACACTTGACGCGGCCATATGCGGTCATACTCTGTCCTGCGAAAATCAGTGCAAACAATCCCCAGTCGGTCACAAATTGTCAGTTTGTCACCAAAACTTGCCGATTATAGTCTTGCCCTATGACTGGCACCATCGGGAGACCAGGTCGGGGTGCCGTGGCCAAATGCGGTCATACTCAGTCGTAGGAAAATTAGTGCAAACAATCGTCAGTCGGTCACGAATTGTTAGTTTGTCATCGACAACTTGCCGATTATAGTCTTGCCCCAATGACTTGCACTGTCGGGAGACCACTGCCGCTGCCATATGCGGCCATACTCGGTCGTGGGAAAATTAGTGAAAACAACCACCAGTCGGTCACGAATTGCCACTTTATCATTAAAAACTTGCCGGTTATAGTCTTGCCCCCATGAACTGCACCGTCGAGACACCAGATCGGGGTCGTCGCACTTGGTGCAACCAAATGCGATCATACTCAGTCGTGGGAAAATCAGTGCAAAGAATCCCCAATCTGTCACGAATTGTTAGTTTGTCATCGAAACTTGCAGATTACAGTCTTGACCCCATGACAGGTATCGTCGGGTGACCAGATCGAGGCTGTGGCACTTGCCGTGGCCATATACGGTCAAACTCAGTCGTGGGAAAATCAGGCCAATCAAGCCCCAGTCGGTCACAAATTGTCAGTTTGTCATCGAAAACTTACCAATTATAGTATTGCCCCCGTGATCTGCATCGTCGGGAGACCACTGCCGCGACCATATGCGGTCATACTCGGTCGTGGGAAAATCAGTGCAAACAATCTCCAGTCATTCATAAAATCTCCGTTTGTCATCAACATTTGCCAATTATAGTCTTGCCCCTATGACCGGCACCATCGGGAGAGCAGGTCAGGGCTGTGGCACTTGTTGCGGCCATATGCGGTCATACTCGGTTATGGGAAAATTAGTGCAAACAATCCCTAGTCGGTCACGAATTGTCAGTGTGTCATCGATACCGTCACAAATTATAGTCTTGTGTCCATGACCGATACCATCGGGAGACCAGGTCGGGATAGTGGCACTTGACGCGGCCATATGCGGTCATACTCGATCGTGGAAAATCATTGCAACCAATCCCCAGTCGGTCACGAATTGTCAGTTTGTCATCGAAACTTGCAGATTATAGTCTTGTCCGCATGAACGGTACCATCAGGAGACCAAGTTGGGGCCGTGGCATATGACACGACCATTTTCGGTCATACTCGATCGTGAAAAAATCAGTGCAAACAATCCCCAGTTCGTCACGAATTGTCAGTTTGTCATCGAAACTTGTAGATTATTGTCTTGCCCCCATGAACAACACCGTCGGGAGACCAGTTCAGGGTCGTGGCACCTGCCGCGGCCATATACGGATTATTGTTGGAAAATTAGTGCAAACAATCCCCAGTTGGTCACAAATTGTCAGTTTGTCATCAAAACACTCAGATTATTGTCTTACCCCCATGAACGACACTGTCGAGAGGTCAGGTTGGGGCCGTGGCACTTGACGCGGCCATATGCGGTCAAACTCTGCCATGGGAAAATCAGTGCAAACAACCCGCAGTCGGTCTCGAGTTCTTAGTTTGTCATCAAAACTTCAGATTATAGTCTTGCCCCCATGAACGGCACCGTCGAGAGACCAGGTTGGGGCCGTAGCACTTGCTGCGACCATATGCCGTCGTACTCGGTAGTGAGAAAATCAGGGCAAACAAACCTCAGACGGTCACGAATTAACAGTTTCTCATAAAAAACTTGCCGATTATTGTCTTGCCCCCATGAAAGGCACCGTCGGGAGACTAGGTCGGGACCGTGGCACTTGGCGTGACCATAAGTGGCCATACTTGATCATGGGAAAATCAGTGCAAAAAATGCCCAGTCGATCACGGATTGTCAGTTTTCATCAAAACTTGCAAATTATAGTCTTGCGCCCATGACCGGTACTGTTGGGAGACCAGGTCGGGCCAGTGGCATTTGGCGCGGCCATATGCAGTCATACTCGATCGTGAAAAAATCACTGCAAACAATCCCCAGTCGGTCACGAACTGTCATCTTTTCATCGAAACTTGCAGATTATTGTCTTGTGCCCATGACGGGCACCGTCAGGAGACCAGGTCGAGGTCGTGGCACTTGGCGCGGTCGTATGCGGTAATACTCAGTCATGAGGAAATCAGTGCAAATAAGACCCAGTCGATCATGAATTGTAAGTTTGTCATCGAAACTTGCCGATTATAGTCTTGCCCCCATGACCTGCCCCGTCGGAAAACCAGGTCGGGGCCATGGCCCTTGGCACGGCCATAGCCGGTCATACTAAGCCTTGGGAAAATTAGTGCAAACAAGCCCAAGTCGGTCAGGAGTAGTTAGTTTGTCATCAAAAACCTGCCGATTATAGTCTTTCCCTATGATCGGCACCGTCGGGAGACCACTGCCCTGTACTCGGTCGTGGGAAAATCAGTGCAAACAAGCCCCAGTCAGTCACAAATTGCCAGTTTGTCAACGAAACTTGCCGATTATAGTCTTGCCCCATGGCTGGCACCATCAGAAGACCAGGTCTGGGTGCCGCGGCCAAATGCGGTCATACCTAGTCGTGAGAAAATCAGGGCAAACAGTCGCCAGTTGGTCACGAATTGTTAGTTTGTCATCCAAAACTTGGCGATTATAGTCTTGCCCCATGAACAGCACTGTCAGGAGACCAGGTCAGGGTCGTGGGACTTGGTGCGGCTATATGCAGTCATACTTTGTTGTGGGAAAATCAGTGCAAAGAATCCACAGTCTGTCACGAATTGTCAGTTTGACATCGAAACTTGTAGATTATAGTCTTGCCCCTATGACCGGTACTGACGGGAGACCAGGTCGAGGCTGTGGCACTTGGTGTGGCCATGTGCAGTCATACTCAGTCGTGGCAAAATCAGGGCAAACAAGCCCCATTCAGTCACAAATTGTCAAATTGTCATCGAAAAGTTGTCGATTATAGTCTTGCCCTCATGATCTGCATCATCGGGAGACCAGGTCGGGGCCGTGGAACTTGTCGCGGCCATATGGGGTCATACTCGGTCATGGGAAAATTAGTGCAAACAATCCCCAGTCAGTCACGAATTGTCAGTTTGTCATTGAAACTTGTCGATTATAGTCTTGCCCCCATGACTAGGACCGTCAGCAGACCATGTCGGAGTTGTGGCACTTGTCGCGGTCATATGTTGTCATACTTGGTCGTCAGAACCTCAGTGCAAACAATCCTTAGTTGGTTACAAATTGTCAGTTTGTCATCGAAATTTGCAGACTATAGTCTTGCCCGCATGAACGACACCATCAGGAGACAAGGTCGGGGTCGTGGCATATGGCGCGGCCTTTTCGGTCATACTCGATCGTGGAAAAATCAGTGGAAACAATCCCCAGTCCATCACAAATTGTCAGTTTGTCATCGAAATTTGCAGACTATAGTCTTGCCCGCATGAACGGCACCATCGGGAGACAAGGTCGGGGCCGTGGCACATGGCGCGACTTTTTCGGTCATACTCGATCGTGGAAAACTCAGTGGAAACAATCCCCAGTCCATCAAGAATTGTCAGTTTGTCATCAAAACTTGCAGATTATTGTCTTGCCCCCATGAACGGCACCGTCGGGAGACTAGGTTAGGGTCGTGGCACTCGACTCGTCCATATGTGGTCATACTCGGTCCTTGGAAAATCAGTGCAAACATTCGCTAGTCAATCACGAATTGTCAATTAGTAATCGAAACTTGCCGATTACAGTCTTGCCCCCATGACGGGCACTTGCCCCCATGATCAAGGCCGTAGCACTTGCTGCGGCCATATACAATCATACTTAGTCGTGGGAACATCAATGCAAACAAGCCCCAGTGGGTCACAAACTATAGCCTTGTCCCCCTGACCGGCACCGTCGGGAGACCAGGTCGGGACCGTGGCACTCGGCTCGTCCATATGTGGTCATACTCGGTCGTTGGAAAATCAGTGCAAATAATCTCTAGTCAATCACGAATTGTCAATTAGTGATCAAAACTTGCCCATTATAGTCTTGTCCCCATGAACGGCACCTTCGGCAGACCAGGTTGGGGTCGTGGCATATGGCGCGGCCTTTTTCAGTCATACTCGATCGTGGAAAAATCAGTGGAAACAATCCCCAGTCCGTCACGAATTGTCAGTTTGTCATCGAAACTTGCAGATTATTGTCTTGCCCCCATGAACGGCACCGTCAGGAGACCAGGTTGGGGTCGTGGCACTCGACTCGTCCATATGTGGTCATACTCGGTCGTTGGAAAATCAGTGCAAACATTCGCTAGTCAATCACGACCTGTGAATTAGTAATCGAAACTTCCAAATTACAATCTTGCCCCCATGACGAGGACTTGCTCCCATGATCAAGGCCGTAACACTTGCCGCGACCATATACAGTCATACTCAGTCGTAGGAACATCAATGCAAACAAGCCCTAATCGGTCACAGACTATAGCCTTGTCCCCATGACCGGCACCATCGGGAGACCAGGTTGGGGCCGTGGCATTTGCCGCGACCTTATGCGGTCATGCTCGGTTGTGGGAAAATCACTGGAAACAATCCCCATTCGGCCACGAATTGTCAGTTTGTCATCAAAAACTCGATGATTATTGTCTTGCCCCCATAAAAGGCAATGTCGGGAGACCAGGTTGGGGCCGTGGCACTTGCCGTGGCCATATGCGGTCATACTCGGTCGTGGGAAAATTAGTGCAAACAATCCCCAGTTGGTCACGAATTGTCAGTTTGTCACTGAAACTTGCGGATTACGGTCTTGCCCCTTGAACGGTTCCGTAGGGAGACCAGGTCGGGATTGTGGCACTTGGCGCGGCTATATTTAGTCATGGTAAAATCAGTACAAATAATTCCCAGTCAGTCACGAATATTCAGTTTGTCATTGAAACTTGCAAATTATAGTCTCGCCCCCATGAACGGCACCATCGGGAGACCAGCTTGGGGACGTGGCACTTGGAGCAGCCATTTGCGGTCGTACTCGATCGTGGGAAAATCAGTGCAAACAATCCCATTCGGTCACGAATTGTCAATTTGTCGTCGAAAGTTGTAGATTATAGTCTCGCCCTCATGAACGGCGCCATCGAGAGACCCGGTCGAGGCCGTGGCACTTAACGCTGCCATATGCGATCATACTCAGTCGTGGGAAACTTAGTTCAAAGAAGCCCCAATCAGTTACTAATTAGTGCAAACAAGCCCCAGTCGGTCAAGAATTGTCAGTTTGTAATCAAAACTTGCAGATTATAATCTCGCCCCCATGAACGGCACCGTCGGGAGACCAGGTTGGGGCCATGGTACTTGGCGCTGCCATATGCGGTCGTACTCGGTCGTGGGAAAATTAGTGTAAATAAGCCCCAATCGGTCACGAACTGTTAGTTTGCCATCGAAATCTTACTGATTACAGTCTTGCCCCCATGATCGGCATTATCGGGAGACCACTGTCGTGTACTCAATCGTTGTAAAATTAGTGCAATCAAGCCCCAATAAGTCACAAATTGTCAGTTTTTCATCGAAACTTGCCGATTATAGTCTTGCTACATGACGGGCACCCTCTGGAGACTAGGTCGGGGTGCCGCGACCAAATGCGGTCATGCTCGATCGCGAGAAAATCAGTGCAAACAATCACCAGTTGGTCACGAATTGTCAGTTTGTCATCAGAAACTTGCCATTTATAGTCTTGCCCCTTGAACTGCACTGTCAGGAGACCAGGTCGGGGCTTTGGCACTTGGCACGGCTGTATGCGGTCATACTCGATTGTGGGAAAATTAGTGCAAACAAGACCCAGTTGATCACGAATTGTAAGTTTGTCATCAAAACTTGCTGATTATAGTCTTGCCCCCATGATCGGTACCGTTGAGAGACCAGGTCGGGGCTGCGGCACTTGTCGTGGCCATATGCAGTCATAGTCAGTCGTGGGAAAATTAGGGCAAAGAAGCCCCAGTCGGTCACGAATTGTTAGTTTGTCATCGAAAACATGCAAATTATAGTCTTGACCCTATGACCGGCATCGTCGGGAGACCACTGCCATGACCATATGCAGTCGTACTCGGTCGTGAAAAAATCAGTGCAAACAATCTCTAGTCAGTCACAAAATGTCAGTTTGTCATCGAAACTTGCCGATTATAGTCTTGCCCCCATTACTGACACCATCGGGAGACCAGGTCGGCGCCATGGCACTTGACGCAGCCATACTCGATTGTGGGAAAATTAGTGCAGACAATCCCCAGTCCATCACGAGTTTTCAGTTTGTCATCAAAACCTGCAGATTATAGTCTTGCCCCTATGATCGGCACCATCGAGAGACCAAGTCGGGATTGTGGCACTTGTCGCGGCCATATGTGGTCATACTCGATCGTCGAAAAATCAGTGCAAACAATCCCCAGTTGGTCACGAATTGTCAGTTTGTCATCGAAACTTGCAGATTATTGTCCTGGCCCCATGAACAGCACCGTCGGGAGACCAGGTCGGGGCCGTGGCACTTGGCTCGACCGTAAGAGGTCATACTCAGTCGTGAGAAAATCAGTGCAAACAATCCCCAGTCAATCACGACTTGCCAATTTGTCATCGAAACTTGTCGATTATAGTCTTTCCCCTATGACCGGCACCGTCGAGAGACCAAGTCGGGCCTGTGACACTTGTCGCGGCCATATACGGTCATACTCGATCGTTGGGAAATTAGTGGAAATAATCCCCATTTGGTCACGAATTGTCAGTTTGTCATCGAAACTTATAGAATATAATCTTGCCACCATGAACGACGCCATTGGGAGACCAGGTCGGGGTCGTGGCAATTGCCGCGGCCATATGCGGTCATACTCAGTTGAGGGAAAGTCAATGCAAACGATGCCCAGTCGGTCACGAATTGTTAGTTTGTCATCGAAACTTGCAGATTATAGCCTTGTCCCCATGAACGGCACTGTCGGGAGACCAGGTCGGGGCCATAGCACTTGTCGCGGCCATATGCGGTCATATTTGGTCCTGGGAAAATCAAAGCAAACAAGCCCCAGTCAGTCACGAATTGACAGTTTGTCATCAGAACTTGCAGATTATAGTCTTGCCCCCATGAATGGCAATGTAAGGAGACCAAGTTGGGACCACGACACTTGGCGCGATCATATGTGGTCTTACTCAGTCGTGGGAAACCCAGTGCAAACAATCCCCCAGTCGGTCACAAATTGTCAGTTTGTCAACAAAAACTTGCAGATTAGAGTCTTGCCCTTGTGACCGGCATCGTTGGGAGACCAGGTCGGCGCCTTAGAACTTGACGCAGCCATATGCGGTCATACTCGATCGTGGGAAAATCAGTGCAAACAATGCCCAGTCGGTCACGAATTGTCAGTTTGTCATCGAAACATGCAGATTATAGTCTTGCCCCTATGAACGACACTATCAGTAGATCAAGTTGGGGACGTGGCACTTGGCTCGGCCATATACGGTCATGCTCAGTCATGGGAAAATCAGGGCAAACAAGCCCTAGTCAGTCACGAATTGTTAGTTTGTCATCAAAACATGCAGATTATAGTCTTGCCCCTATGAACGGCACCGTTGGGAGACCAGGTTAGGGTCGAGGCATTTGCCGCGACCTTATGCGGTCATACTCGGTCGTGGGAAAATCAGTGCAAACAATCCCCAGTCGGTCACGAATTGTCAGTTTGTCATCAAAAACTTTCCGATTATCGCCTTGCCCCCATGAAAGTCACAGTCGGGAGACCAGGTTAGGGTTGTGGCACTTGGCACGGCAATGCAAACAATCCCCAGTCGGTGAAGAATTCTTAGCTTGTCATACAAACTTGCAGGTTATAGTCTTGCCCCCATAAACGGCACCATCAGGAGACCAGGTCGAGGCCGTGGCACATGACGTGTTCATATGCGGTTATACTCGGTCGTGGGAAAATCATTCTAAACAAGCCCCAGTCGGTCATGAATTGTAAGTTTGTCATCAAAAACTTGTCGATTATAGCCTTGCCCCCATGACCGACACTGTCGGGAGACCAGGTCGGGGCTGTGGCACTTGGCTCGACCATATGTGGTCATACTCGATTGTAGGAAAATCAATGCAAACAATCCCCAGTCGATCAAGGATTGTCAGTTTGTCATCGAAACTTGCAGATTATAGTCTTACCCCCAAGACCAGCACCGTCGGGAGACCAGGTTGGGGCTGTGGCACTTAGAGCGGCCATATGTGGTCATACTCGGTCGTGGGAAAATTAGGGCAGACAAGCCCCAATCGGTCACAAATTGTAAGTTTGTCATCGAAACTTATTGATTATAGTCTTGCCCCTATGATCGACATCGTAGGGAGACCAGCTCGGGGCCATGGCATTTTCCCGACCTTATGCGGTCATACTTGGTCATGGGAAAATTAGTGCAAACAATCCCCATTCGGTCAGGAATTGTCAGTTTGTCATCAAAAACTTTACGATTATCGTCCTGGGCCCATGAAAGGCACCATCGGGAGAGTAGGTTAGGGCCGTGGCAATTGGTGTAGCAATATATGGTGATACTAAATCGTGGGAAAATCAGTGCAAACAATCCCCAGTCAATCACGAATTGTCAGTTTGTCATCGAAACTTGTAGATTGTAGTCTTGCCCCCAGGAGTGACACTGCCGGCAGACCAGGTCGTGGCCGTGGTACTTGGCGCGGCCATTTGCAGTCATACTCTGTCGTGCAAAAATCAATGCAAACAATCCCCAGTCGGTAACGAATTCTGAGTTTGTCATCGAAACTTGTAGGTTATAGTCTTACCCCCATGAACGGCACCTTCGGAAGACCACTGCCATGTACTAGGTTGTTGGAAAATCAGTGCAAACAAGCCCCAATGAGTCACAAATTGTGAGTTTGTCATCGAAACTTACCTATTATAGTCTGGCCCCATGACTTGCACCATCGGGAGAACAGGTCGGGGTGCCGCGGCCAAATGCGTTCATACTCGGTCGTGAGAAAATCAGTGCAAACAACTGCCAGTCAGTCACGAATTGTCAGTTTGTCATCAAAAACTTGTCGAATATAGTCTTCCCTTCATGAACGGTACCGTCGGGAGACTAGGTTCGGGCCCTGGCACTTGGCGCGGCCTTATGCGATGATACTCGGTCGTGGGAATATTAGTGCAAACAATAGCCAGTCGGTCACGAATTGTCAGTTTGTCATTAAAAACTTGCCAATTATGGTCTTGGCCCCATGACCGGTACCGTCGGGAGACCATATGCAGTCATATTCAGTGATAGGAAAATCAGGGAAAACAAGGAACAGTTAGTCACGAATTGTTAGTTTTTCATCGAAAACCTGTCGACTATACTCTTGCCCCCATAACCTGCATCGTCGGGCAACAACTGCCGCGGCCATATGCGACCATATTCGGTCGTGGGAAAACCAGTTCAAACAATCTCCAGTTGGTCACGAATTCTCAATTTGTCATCGAAACTTGTAGATTACAGTCTTGCCCCCATGAACGGCACCGTAGAGAGACAAGATCGGGGTTGTGGCACTTAACACGGCCATATGCGGCCATATTCAGTCGTGGGAAAATTAGTACAAACAATCCCCAGTCGGTCACGAATTATCAGTTTGTCATCGAAACTTGCTGATTATAGTCTTGCGCCCACGACCGACACTGTCGAGAGACCAGGTCGAGGCCGTGGCACTTGGCCCGGCCATATGCGGTCATACTCGATCGTGGAAAAATCAGTGCAAACAATCCCAAATCGGTCACGAATTTTCAGTTATTCATCAAAACTTGCAGAATATAGTCTTGCTGCCATGAACGGCACCGTCGGGAGACCAGATCGAGGCCGTGGTACTTGACATGGCCATATGCGGTCATACTTGTTCATGGAAAAATCTATGTAAACAAGCCCTAGTCAGTCGCGAATTGTAAGTTTGTCATCGAAACTTGCCGATTATAGTCTTGCCCTATTGAATGGCACCGTCGAGGGACCAGATCGGGGCTGTGGCACTTGACGTGGCCATATACGGTCATACTCGGTCGTGGGAAAATCTGTGTAAACAAGGCCCAGTCAGTCAAGAATTGTAAATTTGTCATCAAAACTTATCGATTATAATCCTGCCGCCATGACCGGCACCGTCAGAAGACCAAGTAAGTTTTGTGGCACTTGTCGCGGCCGTATGTGGCAATACACGGTCGTGGGAAAATTAATGCAAACAAGCCCCAGTCGGTCACGAATTTTCAATTTGTCATCGAAACCTTGCCGATTATAGTCTTGGCCCCATGACCTGCAACGTCGAGAGACCGCTGCTGCGGCCATATGCAGTTGCACTCGGTCGTGGGAAAATCAGTGCAAATAATCTACACTCAGTCACAAAATGTCAGTTTGTCATCGAAACTTTCCGATTATAGTCTTGCCCCCATGACCGGCACCGTCGAGAGACCAGGTCGGGGCCGCGGTACTTACCGCGGCCATATGTAGTCATACTCGGTCGTTGGAAAATCAGTGCAAACAAGCCCCAGTCGGTCACGAATTGTAAGTTTGTCATCGAAACTTGCCGATTATAGTCTTGCCCCTATGACCGACACCGTCGGGGGACCAGTTCGGGGCCTTGACACTTGACGCGGCCATATGCGGTCATACTCGGTTGTAGGAAAATCAGTGCAAAGAATCCCCAATCCGTCTTGAATTGTCAGTTTGTCATTGAAACCTGCAGATTATAGTCTTGTTCCTATGACCGGTACCATCGGGAGACCGGGTCGAGGCTGTGGCACTTGTCGTGGCCATATGTGGTCATACTCAGTCGTGGAAAAATCAGGGCACACAAGCCCCAGTCGGTCACGAATTGCCATTTTGTCATTGAAAACTTGCCGATTATAGTCTGGCCCCCATGACCTGCATCGTTGGGAGACCACTACCGCGGCCATATGCGGTCATACTCGGTAGTGGAAAAATCACTGCAAACAATCTCTAGTCTGTCACAAAATGTCAGTTTGTCATTGAAACTTGCAGATTATAGTTCTTGCCCCCACGACCGGCACCGACGGGAGACCAAGTCGATGCCATGGCACTTGCCGCGGCCATATGCGATCAAACTCGATTGTGGGAAAATCAATGGAAACAATCCCCAGTCGGTCCCGAATTGTCACTTTGTCATCGAAACTTGTAGATTATAGTCTTGCCCCCACGAACGGCACCGTAGGGAGACCAGATCGGGGTCGTGGCACTTAGCGCGGCCATATACGGTCATACTCAATTGTGGGAAAATCAATGCAAACAATCCCTAGTCCGTCACGAATTGTCAGTTTGTCGTCAAAACTTACAGATTATAGTCTTGCCGCCAGGAAAGACACTGTCGGGAGACTAGGGCTAGGTCGTGGCCCTTGATGTGGCCATATGCAATGATACTCTATCGTGGGAAAATTAGTGCAAAAAATCCCCACTCGGTCATGAATGCTTAGTTTGTCATTGAAACTTACAGATTATTTTCTTGCCCCCATGAAAGGCACCGTCGGGAGACAAAATAGGGGCTATAACACTTATCGTGGCCATATGCGGTCATACTTGGTCGTGGAAAAATTAGCGCAAACAAGTCCTAGTCGGTCACGAATTGACTGTTTGTCATCGAAACTTGCAGATTATAGTCTTGCCCCCATGACCGGCACTGTCGGGAGACAAGTTCGGGGCTATGGCACTTGGCGCAACCATAGCCGGTCATACTTGGTCATCCAAAAACCAATGCAAACAATCCCCAGTCGGTAACGGACTGTCAGTTTGTCATCGAAACTTGTAGATTTAAGTCTTGCCCCTAAGATCGACACCATCGGGAGACCAGGTCAGGGTCGTGGCTCTTGGCACGGCCATATGAGATCATACTCGGTTATGGGAAAATCAGTACAAACAATCCCCATTCGGTCAGGAATTGTCAGTTTGTCATCGAAACTTGCAGATTATAGTCTTGCGTCCATGACAGACACCGTCGGGAGACCAGGTCGGGGCAGTGGCACTTGGTGCAACCATATGCGATCATACTCGATCGTGGAAAAATAAGTGCAAGCAATCCCCAATCAGTCACGAATTGTCAGTTTATCATCGAAACTTGCAGATTATAGTCTCACCCTAAGAACGACACCGTCGGGAGACCAGGTCAGGGCCGTGGCACTTAGCGCGGCCATATCCAGTTATATTCATTCGTGGGAAAATCAATGCAAACATGCCCCAGTCAGTCACAAATTTTAAGTTTTTTATCGAAACTTGCTGATTATAGTCTTGCCCCCATGACTGATACCGTCGGGAGACCAAGTCAGGACTATAGCATTTGACGCGGCCATATACGGTCATACTCGTTCGTGGAAAAATTTGTGCAAACAAGCTCTAGTCAGTCCCGAATTGTTAGTTTGTTGTCCAAAACTTGCCGATTATAGTCTTGCCCCCATGACCGGCTCTGTTGGGAGACTACTGCCGCGGCCATATGCGGTCATATCCGGTCGTGGGAAAATCAGTTCAAACAATCTCCAGTCAATCACAAAATGTCAAGTTGTCATCGAAACTTGCAGATTATAGTCTTGCCCCCATGACCGGCACCGTTGAGAGACCAGGTCGGGGCCGTGGCACATGCCGCGGCCATATGTGGTCATACTCAATCGTGGAAAAAGTAGTGCAAACAATCCCCAGTCGGTCACAAATTGTCAGTTTGTCATCGAAACTTGCAGAATATAGTCTTGCCCCAATGAACAGCACCATCGGGAGACCAAGTCTGGGCCGTGGCACTTGGCGCGGACGTATGCGGTCATACTTAATCGTGAGAAAATCAGTGCAAACAATCCCAAGTCCGTCACGAGTTGTCAGTTTGTCATGAAAAATTGCAGATTATAGTCTTGCCCTTATGACCGGCACCGTCGGGAGACTAGGTCGGGGTTGTGGCACTTGTCGCGGTCATATACGATCATACTCGATCATCCAAAAATCAGTGCAAACAATCTCCAGTTGGTCACGAATTCTCAATTTGTCATCGAAACTTGCAGATTACAGTCTTGCCCCCATGAACGGCACCGTAAAGAGGCCAGGTCGGGGATGTTGCACTTAACACAACCATATGCTGTCATACTCGGTCGTGGGAAAATTAGTACAAACAATCCCCAGTCGGCCACGAATTGCCAGTTTATCATCGAAACTTGCAGATTCTAGTCTTGCGTCCATGGCCTACATCGTTGGGAGACCAGGTCGAGGTCGTGGCACTCAGTGCGACCATATGCAGTTATACTCGATCGTGGGAACATCAGTGCAACCAATGCCCAGTGAATCACGAATTGTCAATTTGTCAGCAAAATTTGTTGATTATAGTCTTGCCCTCATGACCAGCAATGTTGGGAGACTAAGTCTAGTTTGGAAAATTAGTGCTAACAATCCCTAGTTGGTTACGAATTATCAGTTCATCATCGAAACTTGCAGATTATAGTCTTGCCCCTAGGAACAACACCGTCGAGAGACCAGGTCGGGGCCGTGGCACTTGGCGCGGCCATATGCAATCATACTCTGTCGTGGGAAAATTAGTGCAAACAATCCCTAGTCGGTCACGAAATCTTAATTTGTCATCGCGCCTTGCAGATTATAGTCTTGCCCCCATAACCGACACCGTCAGGGGACCAGGTCGGGGCCTTGGCACTTGACGCGGCCATATGTGATCATACTCGGTCGTGAGAAAATCAGTGCAAAGAATCTCCATTCCGTCACGAATTGTCAGTTTGTCACCGAAACTTGCAGATTATAGTCTTGCCCCTATGACCGGTACTGTTGGGAGACCAGGTCGAGGCTATGCCACTTGTCGTGGCCATATGTGGTCATACTCAGTCGTGGAAAAATCAAGGCAAATAAGCTCCAGTCGGTCACGAATTGTCAGTTTGTCATTGAAAACTTGCCGATTATAGTCTGCCCTTATGACTTGCATTGTCGGGAGACCACTACTGCGGCCATATGCGGTCATACTCAATAGTGGAAAAATCAGTACAAACAATCTCCAGTCATTCACAAAATGTCAGTTTGTCACTGAAACTTGCCGATTATAGTTCTTGTCCCCACGACTGGCACCGTCGAGAGACCAAGTCAATGCCATGGCACTTACCGCAACCATAGACGGTCATACTCAGTCGTGGGAAAATCAATGCAAACAATCCCCAGTCGATCCCGAATTGTAAGTTTGTCATCGAAACTTGCAAATTATAGTCTTGTCCCTATGAATGGCACCGTCGGGAGACAAGATCGGGGCTGTGGCACTTACAATCGTGGGAAAATCAATGCAAACAATCCCCAGTCCGTCACGAATTGTCAGTTTGTCATCAAAACTTGTAGATTATAGGCTTGCCGCCAAGAACGACATTGCTGGGAGACTAGGCACGGGTCGTGGCCCTTGATATGGCCATATGCAGTGATACTCTATAGTGGGAAAATCAGTGAAAAAAATCCTCAGTCGGTCATGAATTCTTAGTTTTTCATTGAAACTTACAGATTATTGTCTTGTCCCCACGAACGGCATCGTCGGGAGACCAGGTCGGGGTCATGGCACTCGGCCCAACCATATGCGGTCATACTCGATCATGGGAACATTAGTGCAAACAATGCCCAGTCAATCACGAATTGTCAATTTGTCATCGAAATTTGCCGATTATAGTCTTGCCCTTATGACTGGCAACGTTGGGAGACCAAGTCTGTGCCGTGGAACTTACCACGGCCATATATGGTCATACTCGGTCGTTGGAAAATTAGTGCCAACAATCCCCAGTTGGTCACGAATTGTCAGCTCGTCACTGAAACTTGTAGATTATAATCTTGCCCCCAGGAACAACACCGTCGGGAGACCAGGTCGGGGCCATGACACTTGGCACGGCCATATGTGGTCATACTCTATCGTGGGAAAATCAAAGCAAAATCCCTAGTCGGTCACGAAATCTTAATTTGTCATCGAAACTTGTAGATTATAGTCTTGCCCCCATGAAAGGCACCGTCAGGAGACCAAATTGGGGCCATAGCACTTGTCGTCGCCATATGCGGTCATACTCGGTCGTGAAAAAATCAGGGCAAACAAGCCCTAGTCGGTAACAAATTTACAATTTGTCATCAAAACTTGTAGATTATAGTGTTGCCCCCATGACTGGCACTGGCGGGAGACAAGCTTGGGGCCGTGGCACTTGGCGCGACCATAGCCGGTCATACTCAGTCATGCAAAAATCAGTGCAAACAATCCCCAGTCGGTAACAGACTGTCAGTTTGTCATCGAAACTTGCAAATTATAGTCTTGCCCTAAAAATCGGCACCGTCGGGAGACTAGATCGGGGCCGTGGCACTTGGCTCGACATATGTGGTCATACTCGCTTGTGGGAAAATCAGTGTAAACAATCCCCAGTCGGTCACGAATTTTCAGTTTGTCAT
>JAOQMP010075503.1:0-19671 GCA_027563575.1 Erythroxylum pedicellare | reverse complement strand
CTACATTACATTATGAATCATTCCATCTCTTCCAAACAACTTTTTACCATATTACATTCTATTCCATTATAAATCGTTCCTTTCCATTCCATTTCGTTACATTCCATTAATTAACATCCAACTAAACAGGGCCTTAGTGAAGCTTAAATTTTAATTAAGAGTAAACAAAATTAATGAAATTCTTTTCAATTAATTGGAGATTTGACTTGTCAGTCGTTCTATATTATTACCGTAGGCTAAAGTTCTCCTGAAAAATGTTGTCTCCAAGTTTAATAGCAATTGACTATTTTGGACGGTGACACTCACGCACCTGTCAATGATTTTCAAGTAAACTAGGACTATGTAGATAATTTTTCCATGATGATGGATATCTCCAGTGGAAACAAAGAAAATTTGGAAGATGAATTATTTGTCAGCACTTTTTACAACTAGCAAATGGCTTTCTACGAAATATTGAATGTAATTTTTAATCCTTAACTTCCATTTCATTAACTCAAATTTAAAAAGAATTATTCCGAATTTTTTAAAAATTGATAATGAGACAATAAAATATGCTCGATAAATAATATACAACAAAAACTCGGTAAAAATCCCACTAGTATGCAAAGTATGGAGAGGTATAGTACTACGTTATCTTACCCCTAATTAGTAGAGAGATTGTTTCTGAAAAACTTACATATAAAAATAAAAATAAATAAATACGTATAAATAAAAATATACAAATAGGTATAAATAAAAATATACAAATAAGTAATAGCATAAATAATATAATAAATATAGAACATGATAAAGAATAAAAATAAAAGATAAAATAAGTAAATAAATACACCAACAAGAAAGAAGAGAAGTAAATAATAAATCAAACAAGTCATTACAATAAAATATGCAGGTTAAGTAAGGAAATGTTAAGCCAAATAACTGAGAGGAAAATACTACATATTAAAATTTTAAAAAAGTTGTTATATAGTAAAAAGACCAATAATAACCCTTACCTAAAATACTTATCTTTTTTATTTCAATCACTCGATCCCCATTTTTCATTTATCCTTAATTCGTAAAATTGAAATATAAAAAATCTTTAATCCCCAAATTCAAATTGAAATTCAACTTGTTTCCTCTCCTAAATGTTGAATCAAGTCTGGCCTTAGGCAAGGGCAGAAAGGATACTTACCTATGACCCACTCTCATAAAGAACAAAATATGGTCCACTTTTGGCCCTTATAAAAAGCAAAATGAGCTAAAGTAGGGCGGTCCAACTCACTTTTCACACTCACAAAGAGCAAAATGAAATAAATCATCTTAGTTTGCTTTTTTTTTTCTTTACAAATTTTGGCATTTGATTTTCTTCTCTTCTTTTTTTTGAAAAATAAATATGTTATATTATCAATAGTCAAAACTGCTACAACATTACAGTAAGTTCAAGGTAAACATTTTACAATTTAATATATTGCAAAACGGAAATTAATGATTAATCAAAGTATGATAATTCGCGCTACAGATTCCATCTATGTTTCATATCTGGGGAGAGAGCAAACTATAAATTTTTTCCAATTAAGGTTCCTCTGATCTAGTTAATGATCTTATCTGTTCTGTAAGATGATATTTATCCTCTTCAACGTTGGTAAATCTACGAGAGTTCCGTTCCTTCCAAAGGGAGTAGATGGTAGTGGTGAAAGCAGCCTTACAAAGAACCGCATTAAGCATACCTTTATTGAAGTTACGGATGGCCCAAGCCAATGACTGTTCCCAAGTATAAGGATATCCATTACTTGGTATCATGTGCAATATCCCACTACATACAGCTTTCAAATATCTGCAAAGAAAAAAGAAGATCTCTATCATCGACTTCCATTTTACATAAACCACAAGTTGTATCCACATTGTCATGTCACTGAGTTTTAGTCTTGAGTCTACTTTTATTCGCAATCCAAGAGATAAAAGAGGCTTTGGGAAGAATGAACTTTTGCTATAGAAGAGAAGACCAAGGTACTTTAAGTAATCCCCTTGTAAGGATCTGAAGATAAGATTTATTGAAGAACTTACCACTTAGATCTGGAGACCAAATGATAGAGTCGTTCGTCTGCTCATTATCTATCCGAGGGAAGAATGGAATTTTCTTTTTTCTGAGTTATTTTCTGAATCTTAATGTTAAGAATTAATGCATCTCATTAGATTCTTTGATTGTCTCACAATAAAAGGGCATAAGGTAGCCTCTTTAATACTAAAAATATGCTTTTATTGGGATCTTTTTTTATATTGTCCAATGCCTATAAAACGTTAGGAATGACTGGTGTTGAATTCAACATAATTTTATGTGATTAAGTTTCATCTACTCTTAAGTGAAAAAACCGTTGGTTGAGGCTTAGATTAATTACTTGTTTTGAACTCCATAAGTTTATGAACAATGTTTGAACTATCGATAACTTAATGTTGGAGAATAGGAGTTTCTCCTAAACTTGTAAGAGAAGAGAACTGAAAAAATTGGAGAAAAGGAATATAATTGTTTAACCACGTAAAAATTAAGACATGCAAGTAAAATACCAACTTACCAATTGTGCAGGAATACCAAATATAAAAGTTGATAAGAGAGATGCTCTAACATCTCTCTGAAACCCTTCTTATCATACCTCTATGACCCTTTAACAAAATAGAAGTCCACCCTATCATCTTATATCATGCTTGATATTCTAGCTAGGAAGTTGCCGTTAAAGGTAACTAAACGACTACTCCTCCCTTATCCCAAACACCACTCTCCTTAGATTCATTGTTGGATCCACAACTAATAAGCCTGAAAATTCATTATTGGATCCATAACTAATAAGCCTGAAACCACTAGACATTAACCATCTAACATCTTCAACAACTGTATCGATACACAATCCTCACCCTTCCCTTGAGTTGACAGTTAGCAACTTTGAGAAGACAAATTTCCCTCCACTACTAGGATCCAAGAAGCTAACTAATTCACTTGCAAAAACAATAGAACATGAGTCAAAGCAAACTTGGTCCAGAGAGGTAGATGATCCATATTCATTTGGGAAGCTATAATATATATACCATGTTGTTTTTGGACCTATTTTACCATCTGCTGAAGTACTTCAATTACGAGCAAAAAGGTGGCAGATGGCTATTGTGAGTTTCATTGTGGATAAAAGGTCAGCTTTCTCGATGATCCAAAGATGGGCCAACCAAACATGGAAGAGATTTAGTTTGGTGAACACTTTAGTGAAGATAAGTTCTATGTATTTAGATTTAGTTTTGAGAAAATGGCACAGAAGGTGACCAATTTAGGCCCCTGGCATGTGTCTAGTAGACCTATGATAGTTAAAAGATGGAGACTGGGGGTTTCTTTTGATAGAAACAAACCGGTTACTCTATTGGTATGGGCTAATCAGTATAAAGTACCATTAGAGTGTTGGTCAGCTACAAGATTGAGCCACATAGCCGATGCTATTGGTAGACCTATGAGTTTAGACACAAATATTGTTGTAGTGAGGAGGATAGGTTTTGCCAGAGTTTATGTGAAGGCTAGAATAGAAAAGGATCTACTTGAGATGGTGAAAATTATAAGATATGGGGAGAGTCACACAGAGGTGAAAGATGAAATTAGGGTGACTTACCCTTGGAATCCATTGAAGAAAGAGACAGTGAAGGTGTGGAAACCTAAGAATGAGGTAAGAGATGTGTCTAAGGAGATAATTCAAGTACTGAAATACATAATGAAGGAAGATCTAGGCAAGGAAATGAAGAGAATCATAATGATTCCAATAATCAGGGAAGCAACAGTCAGGTAACGATGAAAGAGAAGGAAGGAAGGAAGAGAATAACAAAGAAAGGAAACAGATGCAGAAGAGGAAATATCTGAAGGAACTCCTAAGATTATATATAGTGAGACCAATGAAACTAAAGCCCCCCAGGGAATAAGGGGACAAGGGGAAGGTGGCCAACTCTTCTATAGAAACTAGAGATGGGGGTGAAATAAAAGAGAAAGAAACAACGAATATTGTAGAGGATAAGGAGAATAAGATGATGGAAGAAGGAAGTAACTTGGCTACTTCTGACACTAACAAATCAAGTAGGCACTTAAAGAGGAAGAAAGTTGGTGCCGTAAAGGCATGATGAATTTGTTAGTATAGAATGTAAGGGGGTGTTAATTCCCCAAATTAAATTTTTTTTAAGGGACTACATCTCCCTTTAAAGACCTTATTTTGTTCGCCTCAAAGAGACCAAAATAAAGCAAGAGAACATGGTAAATGGACTCTAGTTTTTAGAGAATAATTGGAAAATAATTAGCACTACAGTTATGGTGTCCTACTAGTAGGACAACCTCAAGAACAACTACAGACTAATACGAGATACCTATTACAATTCTTCATGGGGACAATTAAGAAAATGGGGCTATTTTGAATGAACTGCAAGAGAAGGAGAGGTATGCATTTGCTTATCTATATCTGGAGAACAATCGGGTTGGTTGACATGTGAGCCCAAATCGTCTCATAAAATAAAGAAGTCGATGATATGTTATTTTCTTGACCCTTTGCTCTTTTAAGTTGAGCCATAAATGTCTTTTTTAGGTCTGGATAACAGCTTTACTTATTTGACGGTGTAAGTATATGAACATAAGTCAAGCTTATGCAGATTATTTTCCAAAGGAAGCAAAACAAAATTTCCAAATTTTGTTGGATTAAATTTAATTTATTTGTCTAAAATTATTTAAAAAAGATTATATCACTCATTATTTATTCTCAATTCTTTTAAATTAAATTTAATTTATTTTCTATAATTGTTCCATAATATTAAAACAGCCAGCAAAAATTGTTTAGGTAGCTAGAAATTATAATTCAAGAGATAGAATAACATCAAGAAGAAAGCATTAGCACATAATAGTCAAGTATAGAGTGAGAAGGATCGTCAGGCATCTAAGGAGATATGATTGAACGAAGATGAAAATATCTTCCAAAGGTCTAAGAAAAGTCAAGAGAAAGATAAATGGGGCTATCAAAAAAATATATGTAAAGTTTTACGATATGATACCATCCGAAACATCGTCTTCTCCACATAGATTTAACGCTAGATTTTTTCAAGCTACATACGAAGACATTGCGCAGGTGATAATAAATACAGTTAACGAATTCTTCATGGAGGGCAGGATGTTCAAGAAAATTAACAGTACTTATTTGTGGCTTGCCCCTAAGATTACTAAACCCCTCTGGCTTTAATGATTATAGATCAATTGCATGTTGTGATGTGATATATAACATTATCTCCAAAAGCCTAGCCAATAAATTGAAGAATACTCTCACAAAATTCATAAATCCACGGCAAAGTGAGTTTATTAGTAAAAGGTGCATAAGTGATAACATCTAGCACAGGAGATTTTTAAAGCTTATGAAGGTAACAAATCTATCTAAGGATGTGCTAAGAAGATTGATTTTTCTAAAACATATGATATGGTAAGCTGGATATTTGTAGTAGATACACTAACCTATATGAGGTATCCAAGGAAATTTGTTGAATGGATGAAAGAATATATAACTTTGGTGTCTTTAACTGTGTTGATAAATAGAGAACCAATTAAGATTTTCAGGAGAGGAAAAGGACTCAAATAAGGTGATTATGTTTCACTTTATTTATTTGCTATTGGGATGGAGATTCTACACATAATCATAGTGCTTAACATCCAAAAAGAAGCAAGGGTTAAGTTCCATCATAAATGTGACAAACTAAGAATATCACAATTGTCCTATATAGATGACATGTTGTTATTATGTAAAGCTTTCCTTAGATCTATCAAAGTGCTGATGCAATCTTTAGAGGACTTCAAAAGAATCTTAAGTATATGTTTTAACCCTAACAAAAGTTACTGCTTTGTGTCAATAGGTATAAAGATGGAGGTGAGGTAGTAAATTGAAACAATCAGAATTCAAATCTCGTCAGCTCCTTTCAAATATTTTGGAGTTCTATTATCTTATAAAAAGCTCACATCAATAGATTGTACCCCAGAAGTTCAATCATTTCAAAGGAAGCTTTCATCTTTGTGCAACACAATTCTATCTTATGGAGGAAGACTGACTCTAGTACAAGTGTTATTTAATTTGTATGTATATTGGTGCTTTCATCTACCTAGCCCCAAAAGAGTGATAAAGACTATAGATAAGTTGATCAGAAACTTTATCTAGAGTGGTCAAAATAGTAATAAGAAGGTCCAAAGGTGAATTGGAGTAGTATATGTCAACCTAAGGAAAGAGGGGGATAAAGAATATGTACAAGGCTCTAATGGAAGAAAAAAAACTTGTGGAAGCTATGCAAGAAAAGGAGAACTGTAGGTGAAATGGATCAATTGCTATTATACAAAAAATAGTAGTATTTGGTCAATGGAGTATAGCACCAAACATTCTTGGAAATTTAAGCAAATTCTAAAGTAAAGGTATTAAATGCAACCAATGATCACACAACAATGGGAAACATATTGTCTTCTAGTTTGATAATTGACATCCTATGAGTCCTCTATTCTTGAGCAGAGAGTGTATAACATTAAAAACTATGATTCTAGCTAGAGTTAAGGTTAACTGGTTCATTGAAAGAAACAAATAGACATGCCCCTTCACTTAAAGAGAGGAAAAGATATCATTACTAACAATTGACCAAATTATATATAAGAGGTTGAGAAGCAAGACAAAATTTTATAAAATCATGCAAACAAATTCTCAATAGCCATTTACAAAATTGTTCTTTCACCTGTGTAAATTTATGTCTTATAAAGAATATCAAGTTCATGTAAAAAGACAAATAAGTGTATTAAGATATATATAAGGTAAATCATTTAGAGACCGTTTGAAACTTTTAAATTGCATTCCTTGACGAATTGGATTCAATTATATTCATAGGATTGAATTAAATTCGATTTACATTGTCTGGAATAAATTTAATGAATTAGCAAATCAAAATAAAAATCTAAATCTAAAATAAAGAACTTATTGTTCTTTTAAAAAAATATTCATGTAAAGAGAATATCTCCTCATATTTTTTACAAGTAAGATATATTTATAGACATTATCAAATAATATTATAATTTACTTATGATTTAATTTTATTTATTATAACTAATAATAGAGTTTATTAATTAAAACCTGAAATTTTTGGTTTAATATAATAGTAAGATAATACTAATGGAGCTAATAATTCTGGACTCGATTAAGGGTTCTGATGAATGGAGCTTTGCCTCTTCCTCCGTTTGCCGCCTCCTCCCGGAAGAAAAAACTCGAAGAAGAAGAACACGGTGATGGGCACTTTAGTACAGCCTTTCCCTGTCCCCCGCAAGAGTCTTTCAGTGGAGATTAAGGTACAGTAAGCTTTCCTTTTCTTGGGTGTTTTGTCCTCTTTTTTCTTTGCACATTATGTGTTTGTTTTGATGCAAGCCCATGTATTTAGTCGTACTAATAGTCAGCAAGAAGCTTTCTTTTATAGTTGAGAATTCTCGTTGGTGATTTCTGATTAATGAGTTGCCCGAATTTTCGGATTGAGATTGTCTTTTCGAGCTTAATTCAATGAAGTGTATTTCTGTGAGCTTATAAGACTATTTTCTTAGCATACACAGACGGATTTAAGATGTGTCTACTGATTTGTGTTTATATTCAGTGTATTAAGCCGGACATGAACTACTTGACTTTTCTGTGGTTGATTAAGGTGGATGTTGACCGTTAAGCATCGCTGGACACAGTTCACTGTTGATGGCGATGAAATTGGCTTAAAGGTTTAAGCATCTGGCTTTATGTCTTTCTGTTTAACTTGAAATTCCTATTTTTAAATCTAACTTGTGTAGAATTAGACTGAAACTGTGTAATTGTATGGATAGTTTTCAATTCTTCTATTCAATGTTACGCCCAATCTGTTACCCTATGTCTGAGATATTTTGATAAATATTTGCTACATATTGAGAGGAAATGTAGATTTTGAGAACTGTGGAACTTAGATTTGGTTCTGTTATCTAAGCTTCCTTTGCTTCTGTATTTATACGGTAGATATGTTACAGGATTATATTATAGGGAATATATTTTATTCACTTTTTCTTTCTGTGTTCATATTCAATGGTGCATTGAAACTTTTATGCAGTATTTTGTGATAATATCTCCTCCAAACATCCTCAATTATGCCACTTTTTGCATTTACAGGGTAACAAGACAGATATAGTCATTTGCAGTTATGATGACCACCATTTTGTGAGTTTGAAGTTCCCATCTGCATAAATTCATAGGTATGCGCCTTCCTTCTTTGTGGGTTGGCCTCTAATGTTCATAATCCTTTTCAGGTGATTGCAACACAAATAGGAACCATGGGAACAATACTGCATGCCAGGTTCACATCTTTTCTCTTCAGCTTTTTAGATTCTTGTTATCTCTAAGTGGATATGATTTTCGTTAAAGAGTTTGAACTTTGTGATTCAGTACGACAGTTATTAGATTTTGAAGAGATAGCATAAGTTGGCATGTTGTTGACTGGGTAAAATGTATCCCAGACTCCTGATTTAGAGTAGATGCTTGTTTCAGTTTAAGCCCCTGAAGCCTATGTCTTAGTCATGCTTCCAGAATTTACAATGGCACAAAATTTAGATGGTAAGTTAGTCTCTCATACACGATCTGATTATAACTGACAGTTTCCCACCCAGAATTGCATATCTTTATTTCGATCCCTCTCTATGTCTCTGTGTGCATACTCTAATAACTGGCATTTGAACCAAGTAGAAAAAGTTTAAGGTCAAGTTTTCCTAGTGTCCTGCCTAACCTTTAGAAATTAATAAGTTTGCAAGATGAATTGGAAGTGATAAACGTGAGATAGAGATATGATCACGTACTTGTTTGATGCAAGACTTGTTATAAACATTTTCTATGTTTCTGTGTAATTATCCTAGAGTTATACGAACTAGTGATGACTTTTACGTGACACCCTTCTGGCATATCCCTGCTAGTTGCCAGGAAGGAAGAAGGGATGTATACAAAGCCAACTTTTAATGTGTCAGTGATATTTGGCTAATGGTACAAGGTAAGAATGCGACCTTACTCAGTGGCCTATTTCTTTTATGTAAACTTATAATTCATTTTGCTTCAATGTGATGGTGCGGCCAATGCTTGTAGCTTGTGCACGCCAATTGATTGAACACTTCTGGTATGCATCAAGAACAGCTATAAGAAGATGCTTTTGTTTTCAGTCTTCTGAAATTTGATATCTAATGATATATTTGAAACGGACAGTTAATAACATTCAACTTGTCATGTTGGCAGTAACTTTGGTTCCTCTAGGGCACTGGTTTTGTCTCTTGGTCTTAATGATCATTCTGTGGTAAGGCTTAAGATGTCTTCTTTCGGTCAAGCAAAGGCGAAACTCTAGTCATTGAACTCTTCTTTTTGCTATGCAGGAAACACTGAAAGGTGTTGTTTATACCATACTGAAAAAACATGTATAGTAGCTAGCTTCTACCGGATTGCAGACTTCATAATTTGCAGTTTGGCTGACCCGACGGATCGGTAATCTGGTGAGAGCTATTATAATCTACAGTGGTTCGAGTTGAATGCTTTCGGGTGCAAAGCAGAAACTGAAAACGGGAAACAAGATTTCTTGCTGTTGTTCTTAAACTTGACAATCTTGGATGAATATGATACCGTTCATGTGCCCTAGGGAAGGTTTGAGCACTTGGATGAATGGGTGCAATGACCTAAGAAGGTTGTTGTGAATCTATATATCATGTATGAAAACTCAGAAAATTTTCTTATAAAAACATGAGAACTTAAAAATTATTGATTTCAGTTACGTTTACAAAAAATCAAATTATAGTTATATAATTTAAATAGGTGACAAATTTTATGATATATGTTATGTATATCGAATATAATAAATAATGGGCCTTCTATGGTTTTATTTAGTTTTAAAATATTTTTTTTATTGAGCGCAAGATCATAGATAAAGAAAGGAAACGATAGACTACAGAATTTGCAATGCACAATGCAACTAAGTGACAACCAAATTGTACCATAATTACATGTACATGAAGTGAGACTAAAGGAATGACAACTCAAATTTTGGGTGCTTCTATCTTAGCACATGTTTACACATATGATACACTAAAAATACAAAACATAAAGGGTGCTCCATAATACCTTGGAAGCACTTTGGTAGCTTCTCTGGAACTTGTGTATCTAACAAAGCAATCTGGTTGCCAAAGGTACAAAAACAAAGGCCTTGTTGTCTTTCCTTGAAGAAAAATATTGAGTTCAGTTGTGTTTTCCTGCAGGAAAATATTTTAGTAATTTTGATATAAGGCTGCATGGCAATGGTAGAAATTATCACAAGATAAGTAACATTATCATAGGTTTGACCCACAAGTTTGATTAGTTTAAGAATTTCCTCTTGTTAGCAATTAATTCCACACTCTTTGCATAGTGTTTTGCTACAGAATGCATTGCAATGATGGAAGAACAACACCACCTGAAAGGTTTGATATTGTTGAACTTGTTGAAACTCCACATATTGGACCCAGATAGCAATTTGAATGACCCTAAATGATAAAAAGATGGCAATGATTAAAGACGTTTTGATCTGCTTCCAATTTTCATCATCATAATCATGTCTAAGCATAGGTTTGACCCACAAGTTTGATCAGTTTAGGGATTTCCTCCTGTTAGCAATTAATTTAAAATGTTTTATACGACATAACAGATCAAAACAGTGATAGGAAATGGAAAAAAAAAACACTCTTTGCATAGTGTTCTGGTGCATAATGCATTGCAATGATGGAAGAACAGCACCACCTGAAAGGTTTGATAATGTTGAACTTTTTGAAACTCCATATATTGGATCCCGATAGCAGTTGGAAGGACCCTGAATGATTAAAACGTGGCAATGATTAAAGACATTTCTTAAACAATATGCTTCAAATTTCCATCACCATAATCATGTCTGACTACCACAAGGACAAATTCAAACTGGGTAACAAATAAAGCTCCATCCTTCTCATCATCAGTTAAGTGGCATGAAGACTAATGACATCAAGGCACATATATCATCCCTTCTTAGTGGGAAGAAAATCAGTGGAAAAAAATATCTTATAACAATAGCCTCCACTTGATTTGAAAAAGGATTCATTGGAAATAGATTTCAAAACTAAGCCCCACAAGCTCAACAAATCAAGTATCAAAAGAAAATCACGATAATCATACAACAGTTTCAGTGGAGAAGAGATGCAACCAAGAAGTGAAGGTTGTATCCGATCTTTAACTGAGAAACAACAATATAAAATGAAAAGCCAGCATTGCCAAACACTAGTTATGGGAAATTTAACCATAATGAATTCTTCTGAGACCTTTATTAAGCAGTAAGCATTTCAATACAACAAATTGTTAGCAATGATGGAAAAGTTCACAGCTAGTCATGCTCAAAATGGTGTGTAATGATCCAAATATAACTGTTTGCAGATATCTTACTTATAAATGATATTTCATCCTAAGGCAATGGAAAATTCTTCTAACCTAAAATGCGTAATTGGTATTGTGTCACAATTTTCAGTACCCAGAGAAAACATTGATCAGAATTAATAACCAATGTAAATAGAAAATTAGGTGTCCTTTTAGTTTAGATTCATAACAGCGCATTTTAAAAGTTATTTCTTGGTCATAAACTAAACCCTCATCAACATTTGATAGAGGAGAGCTGCTTCCACATGCCAAAGGGAAACTGCAAACTGGTAACAGTGGTTAACTAGTGATCTAACGTAGTAATGAAGGCACACCTTGGGATTGAGATTTGCCGAAGTCACCTTGAAGCACCCCTACGTACTATGGATCCTTCTGACGCATCAACTGTTGCATAAGCTGATAAAGCCAACTTAGAATTGGCATGCAATATAAACATTGCATTTAAGAAAACAATTGTCAAGGTAGTATAGGAAATAAAACATACTAGATGAGATGTTATTAGTCTACTTTTTTCTCTCTGAATGAACTCTTTGCCACAAAGAATCCCTACATGAATAATTGATTGCTGTAATATATAACTCTTCTACTAAGAAAATGTTAGAGAAACATAAAAAAATTCATATAGTCAAGTATAATTCAAGATTTCATACTACTGTTTGCACAATCAATAAACAAAGGAGACTAAAGGAAATTAGATATGTAATCTTTTTGTTCCTTTTTGGAAAAAGTTCTTATGCAACAATTTTAACAAAACCACATTGAAACAATCCCTACGAGTTAGAAAAAGAAAAGTAAAGCAAACAACATAGTAAAATGCAAAATGGAAAGCAAAGTAAACAATATCGAAAAGAACATATATTTGCTTCACTCATAGATCCGACTTCAAAAGTGTTAGTAATAGTGCAAAGTAAACAACACAGTGAACTCAATTTAAAATGAAGGTCACCTGTTTCCATCAACAATAATCTTTCTAGAAGAAAAGCTATCGTCAAGTATGGTGGACCACTTGAAAACTTTTTATGCTCAGCACTAGCTCGTCGCAGCAAAGAACTTCTCCCTGAAGATTTCCCCTCAACTTTTTCACTTGTCCATGGGAGGTGAAAAACCTAAACATCAAAGTTCCTTAAACTTTCACAGTTGTTTCTAACCGAAATTTACAGTTGATTTTTACAAAGCAAATTTTAGAATTCTTTTGCAAATATACGAATTAACTGTGCAACAAATAAATTACACACACAAAATATAAAAACATTGTTAACACAGTTAGACACGCACGACTTACATTTACAGGACCCTTAGTTAGATTAATCAACTTTTACGATAATACAATAGACTTATACGAGGCTATTACGAAACCGATACTATTCACTCCTTGAATATCCACTCATACTCATACTTGTGGGAGAATCTCACACCTAATAGCATGACCAACTCATGTTAATATCGAAAGAGGAATTTAAAACAAAGAATGAAACAAAGAGACGAATATATCTCAAGTGATTAAATCAAGAATACAAGAAACAAAGACACTTGAGTCAATCAAAAACTCTCCTGTATGTGTAATAACATCAAGACATAATCATGGAGAGTCTTCAAACAAAACTCTCCTATATGTGCAGATAGACAACCGAAAAATTAATAATTTAGACTAAACATGCTTTGATACTATAGTAAATTTTCATTATGAGTAGAGTATAGAACTATTAACAAGAATTAGGCTTTGGTCTAACAATTATTAAAATGACTAGAACTAGTCAGTTAAATAGTTGACCATTATCACTTATAAACCTTTTACCCTTTTCATATTTAATCAATATTAGATATTCTAACAATTGAATGATAAACAACAAAAGGAGATTAGAGTTAAAGACAGGATGATAATTACCCCTAATCCAAGGGTAGATTGAATACTATTTTTCCCCCTGTTATAAATCATTTCATTTTAGAAACATTGAATTTCCAATTAAAGTGAAAACAATAAGTATAAGTGGAAATGCAAGTTTTTAGGAGAATAAGGGCAAAGAAAATAAGAAAAATTCATACTTTAGTGCTTCAAAAGGTTTAATAGGAAATGAAGGAACTGAACGCTTCAATATTAGTAATATCATTGAACCTATCCTGAAAGAAAGGAAAGGTTAATGTAAAAATCTAGGAGAATGATCAAAAGGCCATAAATCATTATGGCATGGAGAATGATACCTAATGAACTGAAATAGCAATTGAATGATTAACCCCTTCAAAGGATGGCTTCTCAAATGGATACCCAGCATTGTTAAATTCATCCATTTTCAAATTTAGAAATTGAAATAACAAATAAGATTTATTAATATTTTTATAAAATGTAAAATTTTCTATTTTAAGATAATCATTATTAATCTTGCAGACAATCAAATATAATATATGTCAACACGGAATTTTATTGATGACTATTTGGGTACAACAAATTGCCAAAAGAAACGACTCCGTGATTTCAATCACATTGTCATATTATAGTTCTTAAATACTCTTTACGACTCTTGAGTTCAAGACTTTAAATAAGATAGTAGCAATATTTTACTTACAGTCTCATTTTTCTTCTAATGTATACTGTAAATTATTACTAACTTCATATCCACAAGTAGTAATAATAATGACTGATTGGCTCATCTCTACTGGTAATAATAATAATATGAAATAATTAAATTATTTGATTATTCTTAAAGAATTAAATGATTTTGGTACTTGAAATTTATATGTTTTAATTTTTTATTTTACTAGTTACATAATTAGATGATATTCTAGAAAATTATAAAATTGCGGAAATTAATTAAAATTCCTTCTTAATTTTTAATGGTATTATTATTTTTGTACATGTTTTAAAACATACAACATGATTTTTTTTCATAAAAATACATCAATCCGATTGACAATGTTGAACAATGCAACATTATCGTTTTATTTAAAGAATTATTTTGTTATATTCATAGTATAGAAATATTATTTCTTGATTGTTTTATTTATTCTCTTCATTTCATCCAATAAATTATTAAGACTTCACTCCTTTTATTGGGGATAAGAAAATAACATATCATTTTCTTCATTTTATCCAATAAATTATTAAGTACGCTAGACGACTCTTGAATTCAGGGTTTTATATCATCATTTTATTTACGGTCTCATTTTTCTTATGATGGATACTTTAAATTAACACTTACACTGCATCCACAAATAAACCGATATAATCAGAATAGTCACTTGTAGGATCTCTTATCTCTGTTGGGTGTTCGTCCATCTCAGTATCCTCATCTTCTACAACTTGTGAAGTGAGCAGAGGCCTTGGAGGCAGTTCTAGACATTCCACATCTTGTTCGAGCATCTCAATTACTTTGTGCATAGGAGGTCGGTTATCAGGCTTCAGTTGTATGCACCAAAGCGCTACCACAATTATTTTCTTTGTTATTTTGTTTTGCTCTTCTGTGGCATTAGACTCTCCAAGTTCTATGTACTTCCCCTTTCTAAATTGCTCATAAGCCCACGCAGGAAAGTAAATTTGGCTCGAATGGTCTGCAATTGCATTCAAATTCTTCCTCCTCCCTGCCATTTCCATCAACAACATCCCAAAGCTATACACATCAGCTTTGAAAGAGACTCCTCCAATATGTCTGTAGCACAATTCAGGAGCCATATAGCCAATGGTTCCTCTTGCACCTGTCAAAGATACAACTGTATTTTTTGTTTCACAAAGTTTGGCTATACCAAAATCTGAAACCTTCGAAACAAAGTTTTCATCCAAAAGGATATTATGAGGCTTTATGTCAAAATGTAGAATCTGCATAGCACAACCTCTATGTATATACTCAATTCCACGAGCCACTCCAAGAGAAATTTCATAAATCTTCTCTGTACTAATTGAATTGTTGGCTTTCGATGAAAACAAGTACTTATCTAAAGAACCGTTAGGCATGAACTCATACACAAGAGCACACTTTGATCCTTGAACACAAAAACCAATGAGTTTCACCACATTGACATGGTGAATTGTTCCAATAGTACCAACTTCGTTAATGAAATCTTGGCCATTACTTTTGGAATTGCCCAATATAATATTCAACGAATCATCTTATTTCCTTTTCACTATATTATGTAAAATATTAAATTCAAATTCTTATATTTCTAGAAAATCCATAAACAATAAATTTCAGGTAGAAATATGAAACCAAAGAGACAACTTAACTCTACCAACAAACGTGGAGGCCCAGGGGAGAGAACTTTTCCTTACATACGGGAGGATCAATTACTTACCATTATCATGCAGAGAGATTTTTAAGTATCTAAGCTTGACACTTATATTGTAATTGTTTTACTTTGTTGTATTTCAATTTAAATTAATGACTGAGTGTTGAAATGAAAATATGTGTATTATAGATAAGATAATGGTATAAATGTCTGGTGCCATATATGACTGTGTTTAGTAATTTTATTTGTTCAATAGGGGTTAAATATTATAAAAATAAAGAAAACTCTGCCAAAAAAATTTTAAATTTCGGTTCACATATAACATTTTATTCTTATGGAGGAAAATTCTATAAAGATGAGCCCTATACCTCGTTAGCTATTTTTGCACATTCACACTAAGAAGCATGACGGTGTAACAATCGTCAACAGCCGATGTAAAAACTGAATGTATGTGAAACTAGTGCTTTAATATTATTTCTTAATAATTATAACTTACTAATATAAACATTGCTTCTTAATAGGACCAAATACAAGAAAGTATTCAGCGACAGTCTCAACAGGAATAAGTTGTTGATGAGAGTCAGACGAATCTTGATGCAATCGATGGATGGGACCGTCGCGTAAGGATCTTCGGGCTAGGTTCATTTGTGAACACATGTTATTCGCAATCCTCAACATCTAGTACAGCAGCATCTACTAGATAGTCAATGAACTTCAGGCCACAGTGACCACATTGATGGACTGCATAGCTTAGATGAGACATGAATTAGATGAGTTGAAGGTGAGAGATAGTAGCACCTCAGAGCACACGCGGTCACCAGGATATTAGGATTGTTGTATTCATTTGCTTTGAATTACAAAGACTTATTATATACACTATAATATTTTTATTATCAATGAAGATAATTTTAACTTTGTATCATCAATCAACTTTCTGTTTAAACTAATTAAATATATAAACAAATCAAATTATTATGCATAGATAATTCATAACTGTTAAAATTATGCATTAATCATAAGATCATGAAATAAAATTAAATGTCGGGAAAATCTTAAAAAAAATTAGTCTCATTTATCGACAGAAATTAACACTCATTGGTTACATAACTCATATTTACTGAAGGACAATGAAAGTCCGTCAGTAAAATACATTATATTTACCGATGGACAAAATAAACAGTTGGTAAATTGTTAGATATTTACCGATGGTAAAAATTTACCGACGGTTAGTCTTCTTTCTGTCAGTAAAATTGGAAACCGTCAGTTTCCTTAACAACTGCTCACTGACGGTCAATTCCTACTGTTGAAAAATATTGCGACGGAATATATTTTTCTATCGGTAAATTTACCAATGGTTACCATCCTTTCGTTGATATATTTATCAACAATTTTGTACATTGCCTGTCGGTAAATTTACCAACGGTCGAATTACCGATGGATACGTCTGTTGGTTTATTCCATCGTTAGTTTATATTACTGACAGAATGTTACTGTTTTCTGTCGGAAGCTTTTGTCACTAATCGACATTTTTCTTGTGGTGAAAACTTCGAAAATGACAATATTTTTAAATTCTTTTAAAAATATAACCAGATAAGTCGGGCTAGGTCACGGGTCTCCAGCCCTTGGTCGGCCGAACCAGTGCGGTCCGTTGACATGCATAAGTTCGAATACATTTTATGAGCTGGGTTTCGCTGCAATCTATGATTACGTGGTGCTGTGTTCTCATTGAACAAGTTTATCATTTTCCCAACGATTTGTGTAAGTTATTAATTTAAACCCCCCGTCAAATCACATAAAGAAGGCAAAAGAGGCAAAGAAGTGCGTAAAGTGAGGGAAAAGCGATGAAATTGAAGTTTGCATTTTGGTCCAAAATTTTTCAACAACGGGTTGAGCTAGGCCGAGCACGCACTAGGCCATAGCTCGATCAAAACTTAAAAAATGATGACATTTTTTAATTTTTTAAAAATATATAATCAAATAGATTGTTGTTGTTATTGATGATATTATTATTATTATTATTATTATTATTATTATTATTATTATATTTTTTATCAAAATTATAAACTTAATTTGCGTAAAATTTAAAATATAAAATTTAAATTCTTAAAGAATATTTAATAAAATACTAAGATATATAATATTTATGTCCTTAATAATTTTTTTAAACTCATGTTCTTATAAGTCATTTTATATATTAACAGCTAATATTAAACAGTTAATTTTATTAAAAAAATCTTTAATAAACAGCTAATATTATTCAAATAAATCAATTGATATAATCAATTATTAACTGTTGATAAAATTAGCTATCAATTAATGTAATCCGCTGATTGCCAAATAAAGTTTTATGAGCTGGGTGTCGGTGCAATCTATGATTACGTGGTGCTGTGTTCTCAATGAACAAGTTTATCATTTTCCCAACTTTTTGTATAAGTTATTAATTTAACCACCCCTCAAATCACTTAAAGAAGGCAAAAGAGGCCAAGAAGTGAACGTAAAGTGAGAGAAAAGCGATGAAAATTGAAGTTTGTATTGGGACGTAATTTTGAATTTATTATATGAATATTTTTTCCTATTCACAAGTGAAATGTACAAATTTATCTAATCATTAAAAATTAATTCAACAATCACTAAATCGTTTTATTTGACATTTTATAATTTTAAATTATAAATTATAGTATGATTTAAATTATTTTAGTATAATTTAAAATTATTACTTCTTCATGAAATTAGACTCTTATCTCATTTACTATTATATTGTTTATCAATATATGTTATAGATTTATAATAAGAACACAAAAAATACATATAATCAATGTTTTAAAAATTAGACCAAAGTTTAAACCAGTAAGATAAAATATTTAAGATTTAAAAGGTTCAATCAGTATTAGATCGTCATAAAAACTGTTTAAAGAATAAATAAATTTAAAATTTTAAAAATATGATTTAAAAATTATATTTAATTATTGAAGAATTTAAATTTTAATTAAAAAATTGTTAAATGATTATTTGATTTATTTTAATTTATAAAAAATAATCAATTTAAAAAATAATTGATTAATTTTTAATAACAAAATTTATTAAAATAACTCGAATTGAAAAGTTGAAAATAACAAAAGTTGCATGAAAAGTTACTATAGAAGAATCATATTGTAAGTTTAAGTTATTTTTAGAAATATTTTATTACTTACATTTTGGTTTATACTTTTTAGAACAAAATTTTTAAATATAAGAATAATAGTTATTATCCATTAAAATTAGCAAGACTTCATATAAATCTTAATAATATTGGTATAAGTTTGTTGTTTTATATAGTTTGAGCAGATCATTCTGGACTTTGTCACCATTATTCTTGGAGAGTAGTGGATGAACGTCTAATGTTTTTCAATTCTGAAAGATCAGAAAACTCTCGGGAAGTTGATGTAATGGTGTGTGAAAGCATTTTTTATGGATTCTTAGCAAACTTTTTAACAATGCAGCGTCAGGAGGCACATCAAATCTGTTAAAACTTCAACCAACTTGAGCTGCCTAGGTGTTCAGCTTTCATAAATGCTTTAACAGGTAGCAATGTACTACTCTCTAGATGAGGCTCCCTCAGAATGTAAGCAGCTCAAATCCAAAGTACCAATTAGTGTCCAAACTCTAATCCTTGATAAGGGCCCTAGCTTCAATATCAGGTAATGTACTTCTAAACCTAAAAACTAAACTAGAGTTTACACAATATAAAATTTGTCGGCTGCCTTAGGAAAACCACTAAGCAATAACTTTCCTTTGCTCTTCATTAGCCCCTTTTCCCCAAATTATCTTCTAAAATACAAGTACATCACATTTCAAGGCCTTCAAAATTTGATCACTTCATTGTGAAACACAAAATTAAAGCTAACAGAACCTAGGCCAACAACCTTATTTTTTTCATAAATGTAGCATCCTTGCTGACGTTAGAAAACAAAAATAAAGACATAGTCTCACATTATGCAATAATTTATCTGGG
>JAOQMP010075486.1:0-19679 GCA_027563575.1 Erythroxylum pedicellare | reverse complement strand
TGCACACTTAACAAACTTATCAAAACAATTCATATATTTCTAAGATTATTATTATTTGATTGTCACCAAAATTAATAGAAGTGAAGTCTACTTGATTTAACAATTTCCCACTTTTTGATGATAATAAATAATCATAATTTTAGAAAGATAAAATGATATTTAGATGAATAGACGAACAATATTCAGATTAATAATGAGATAAGAAAGATATAAGAAATGCATATATAATATATAAAAATTTCTTCTCTTCTTCTTATTTTTCTTCTCTTCTCCCCCTATTTATTATTAATAAAAAAATTAATGAAGATGCTTCATAATTTCAGAAAACATATGTTGCATGTTAGTGCAGATCGTCTTGAGGTCTTGGTCAATAGTAACCCTTAGATATGCTACTTCCTCATGAAGATCACCCACTAAGTCACTTAGGTCATCAACTTTAGTATGAATTTCCTCAATTTCTTTTACTGAAGCTTCCTAGATGTCCTATTTGTGACTGACTTCCTTCCAATTCATGAAATGATTTAAGAACTCCGAATTAACAATAAAATCTTGTTGTATTTCACTAGGTGGATGGAGATTTTCAGCAATAGATGGTTCTAAAGGTAAAATATCTAAATCTATGAATTTGATTGTGGGAGGTCTGAAGGTTTCATTTCCTTCTGGAAGATCAAGATCATCAGGTCTAGGTAGCTTCAGAATTGGTTCCCAAGACGATGTAACACATTCTTGATTGAAGGTATGAAACCTAAAGGTCTGAAATGCATGAGTAAATGCACAAAGGTTTCTAAATTGAAATTGATACCTTCAACCATGATACTACTGTATTGTCCTTCTTGCAGTTTCCTAACAACTATGAAGTTTTCATCTATGATTGAAACTCCAAATTTACTTCCTGATGCTTTCAAAATGTAGTGTAAAACATAGATACCTCCAGGTTGAGCTGCATTGCATGCATAATCTATGTTCTTCACTACTACTTGAATATGTTCTTGTGAAAGATCATTTAGATTTCCCTCAGGAAACATCTTATTTTCCCTTTTTCTTCGTTTCTCACAAGGTTTAAGCATCTTAGTTGTATATTTGGCACAATTTTTATCAAGGTTCTGCTCGTGATTGGATAGATTGTATACTAATCCTTTGAAATCTTCAATGGATGTGGTTCTGCCTTCTCATCTCGCAGAATACCATATAATCTTCTTTCTTTATGGTTTAGAAGATGTATCATTTGATCATTAACCGGTATAGGTTCAACTAGTACTCTGACTGACTTTTTCGAAGGTTCTCTAATAATAATTGAGCTTCTGCTTCAAACAGGTACTAGTTCTTCTATAATCTTCATTCTCAAATCATTTTTATTGATTGGTTGAGCAGAATTATAAAGTTCCAATTGATGTACCATTGTTTTTGCCTTCTTTTGAACTTCATATGAAGAAACCTTCTTCAGACTGAACTTCTGCTTCTTTTGTTCTTCTGTCAATTTAAAAGTGTTGGGTCCCATTTTCGAAACCCAACTCTTACTCAGATATCATAAATGTTGGGCACCGTTTTTAGAATCCAACTCTTTTGAAATCATAATTACTGAACTTATTCCAATAAAGTTTCTTTAACCATCATCGAATCATCTTCTTGCTTTGATGCTATAATTATTGTGCACCGATTCTAGTGCCCAACATTCCTTATCATAAACTGTGTACTTGTGCTTGATACCATGCATAGTTATTCCCATCTAACCCTCGTTAGTCATCCTCAGTTCATCCTTATTCTCTGATACCGTAGTATCGGGCCCTATCTTCCAAATCTTTCTTATACTGAAGCAAACATTCTATGTTCAACTTCCATCCAGATATTGAGCATCTTAGGGCTAGGTAAAATTCTATTCCTCCAAATCGTTTGATAGCTCTATGTCTCTAGTTTATCTAGACACGAGGTTTATTTCATTTGGAGGTTGGATAACGAAGTTATGGATGAAAGAATCAAATAGGGTTTTGACCTCAATCATATTACACCTACCTTGGGACAAAAGGCATAACTTGCTCTACGGTTTTCAGATCAGGGTCATTCTTAGAGGGCTCCAAAGAGGACTTCAAGATCTGCAACTTTCATAATGACTTGAAGACAAATTCTATCGTTTAAAGGGTCAAAAATAGAGCAGACAATAGTATCAAATGAATAATGTACAGAAGAAGAAGTTTAGGTCACATAAGCAGAAAGCAGATGAAGTAAAAAGCAGACGAAGCAAAGTAGATGAAAAAAAGCAGACGAAGCAAAAAGCAGATAAAGCACAAAGCAGATGAAATAAGAAGTCAGACGAAGCAAAAAGCAGAAGAAGCCAAATAGCAGACGAAAAAAATATAGACGAATCAGAAAGCAGACAAAGTGGGAAGTAGATGAAGCAAAAAACAGACGAAGCAGAAAGTGAACGAAACAAGAAGGCAGGCAAAGCAAAAAGGTCAGACGAAGCCAAAGACTAGACGAAGCAAAAGACAGATGAATCAGAAAGCAGACGAAGTAGAGTCAACTTAAGACGAAGAAAAGTCAATTTAAAACGATGCAACTTTTAAGACGAATGACGTCATCACAGACGATATGACATCATCACAGATGATACGTCTTATAGACGATGCATCTCTTAAGATGAATGACGTCATCATAGACAATATGATGTCATCACAGATGATACATCTTTATAGAGGATGCATCTCTTAAAATGAATGACGTCATCACAGACGATATGACATCATTATAGACGATACATCTTTAGAGGCGATGCATCTTTACAGACGATGCGCCCCTACAGACGTAATGACGTCATTATAAACGATACATCTTTACAGACGATACATATTTAGAGGCGATGCATCTTTACAGACGATGCATCCCTACAAACATAATGATGTGATCATAGACGATGTGACGTCATCACAAACGATACGTCTTTACACTCCTAAGCATTTCCCTTTCTAAGGACCACAACTTTCAGTCTAGAGGTCCAGAGGTCCAAAAATTCCATAATATATACCATTGGAAGGCTAAAAGAAAGACCTACGACTTTCTATAAGACAACTTGGTCTAACTTAGCCTAAATCAATCCAGATTTTCCCCTTAAGTCATAACACCAACTTTACCCTATGTAGGGCTTGAAATTTTGCATCTCATAAACTTGGAATATCTTGAGCTTAACTATTTTGTTGCCAGATTGACTTCATTAAACTCTGAAATCTCAACTTATTTGTCTCATCACATCCAACTACATTTGATCAATCATAATTCCTGTTTTACCTTCCCATGAATCTAACTTAGGCATACGTGTGTAGATCTATGTATATATATATATATGTCCACAATTTATGCTCAAAACCATCTGTTCAAGCTGATAACTATCTTAATATCATCCATACATAATTCATATTTCCTTAACAGCAAAAGAATAAGGTTTGAACAAATCTTTGATGGCATTCTAAGCCACATTACAACATCATCTCAAAGTCTCAAATTACAACAGTTCTTAAACAAATAAACTGTGTATGCAACTATAACATTGTGCGTTTCTAAAACCAGCTCAAACTACAAATTTAGCAAATTTGTAGAATTTCCCTTAGGCTCTTGATCACTTGAGCTCTTAGATATCACTTGAAGATGGGGTAAAAAGGGGAGGGTGAGCTTGAAAGCTCATTGATAATAATTTATAACAAAAAGATAAGCAAAACTTTTTAAACCATTTTACTTGTCATAGAAAGTTTTCATTGAGTTTGTAAAACACATATTTCTTAAACTTTCAGTCGAAATCCACAAGTCACAAAACATAAATGCATCAAACTTGCTAACATAACATCACCATATCAGAATGGTTTAGGTGGATCCAAAACAGAACGTACTACACAGTTCCCAGAAGGGTTTTGTGCAGCCGTAAACTTAGGGGAGTCCACAAAGCAGCGCCATGCCACTAGCGGGCAGGCAGGAGAAGCCTTTACTTGGTCAATGTGCACGTGACAGAATTTAGGGGACCATCACAAACCCACTTAACACATAGTTCATGACTTGTAAACTTGTTGCCCAAAATGGCTCTTCTTGAAAACTTGCTTTTCATATACTTGATATATATATCTTGAAAACCATTCTTAAAAGCATGATTTCATAAACATGCATCTTTTCAGAAATCACTTATGATGCAATTGAAATCAGTAAACTTCTTTGATTTAAAGAAAAACAGTAGTGGCTTATTTATTCTATTATAAACATGTACCCACCTTGATTTCCTTGCTTAGAGACTTGCTCAAAATCTCTTCTCTTTGCAAACAACCTGAGGTATCCAAGATTCTTTCCTGCTGTATCTTTATTGTGTACTTCGTGAGATGATCTAATTGAAATAGGCCTCTTTGATCCCCTTGGTTCTTCACCAAATGAAGAGATCTTTGGCTCAAATGGAAGCTTTTCTCTTCCTCTACCTTTCTCTCTTCTTGAACCACCTCAAACTCTCTCTTGAAAACTAAGAAAATTGAAACCTTAGCTTGTTTTCCCTTCTTTCACTCTTTCATTTTTTTCATGTTTCTTTCTCTTCTTTCTTTTCTCATCCAATTCAAGTTTTCTCCTTCTCTTAAATGTAAGACCACATTTTGGTCTTGTCCTTCCAAAAATACCCCTCCTCTCCTTTGGTCTTCCTATTTTTCCCCTTCTTTCATTTTCCTCCTAACTCCTTTAATCTTCTTAAACACTATATTAACTCTAACTTATTTCAAATCTTTCCTTATATTCCTTATGTTCTTTTATCCTTAAGTGCCTTGCCAAAATTACCCTTGAACATATTTATAACATTAACAGTTTAATTCAATCTACCCATATCATATATGCTTTCTAACATCAACATAACTCCATAAACTTTCATAAAGATCTTATAATTGATGTAAATCACACTTATTCATTAAAAAAAAATTAGGGCCCAACAACAGCATCGGGAGACCACCTAATCTGGGAAGCAATAAGGTCGTGACCCACTTCCTCTTCTCTCTCCCTCTTCTTTTCTCTCTCTCATAAACTTTCCAAAAGTAGCAAAATGTAGAAGCTCCCCTATGGTTACATCATAAGTCTCATATAGTATTTCCAACTCGGGCAACCCTAGGTTCTTTTGCGGGTCTAAAGGTTTGAAAACCCTCAAAAACTCATATCGAGACTACTGTTTGTATATCTATCACGCATGCCACGATCATGTACCTTAGTGGCAGGATTATGGCCGAGAGTTTTTGTTTCTGTCACGATTATGGCTCCCTGCATGAGCTTCTGTCACGATTACGGCATATTACCCATAATTGTGGCTCCTTACTCTTGCTTCTATCGCAATCGTGGCCTTAAGTTGTTTACTGAGTCTTCCCCAAATCTCCTCCAATTTCCTTGAAAAACTAACAAACACGTTAATACACCTCATAAATATAAAATTAAATCTCAACATCATGTTCCAACCTACAGAACACTTAAAACATGAATATTTACTAACATAATTATAACCTAAACATGCACTAAAAAATAAAATTAACAACTAAACACCACTAAACTATCCACAAAAATACGATCCAATCTACACTTATCAACATCCCCACACTTAAACATTTGCTTGTACCCAAGCAAAAACAACAATCAAACAAACATCAACAACCAAAACATAAAACATGGAATTGCGATAATGAGGCCATGGTATTACACTTAACGAAATGAATTGAACTTCAAACATAATCCCTCAAGTTGTTTTAACTTATTAACTTGTGAAATCTGAGTCTAGGTACCTTGGACTAAATATGCAAAACTAATCAAAATTTTAATGTTAAGTCTATTCACCCCAATCACTTGCACAGACACATTGAAAATTATTTGGTCAAATCAAACGTGTAGTTATTCCTATGTAGGTTTTCATGAAAAATCAAGTTACTAACAAGTTTGTTAGGTTTTTAATTGAAAAAATTCTTTCTAATGAATTTTAAGGACTAGAACCTAGTCTTTTTACGCTGAGAAAAATATTTGCGATGAATATCGATCCTGTTACTTAACTAGGTCATGTTGATATTAGGCGACTTGGTTGGAATGTCATCATAATCTTTTAACGTGAAGGAACACATTTGTGATGCGTTTCGATCTGGTTACTCAATTACATCACCTTCTCAACTGGATACTAACTCTACTCATAACCCAAAGGTCAGCGGAATATATTTATTGAAATTTATACATATTTTTTAAACACATTGTTTTGCCTACCTTATTGCTTTTACTAATCATTCTTAGGAAAATATACTAGTAATGCCACTTATTTAATTAGCTTAAAATTATAAATGAATAAGGGAACTTCTTAGGGTGAATAGACTAACATCGTATCCTAATTAACCAACATATTTAGCCCTAAGTAAATTAGGTCACTAATTTCATGAGCTAATAGGTCTTAGCAACCTAAAAGATTATATTCACAGCTAAATTAATCCTGCTAAGTCCTGGCCAATGACACATTCACACAATTCACATCATACACCCTAAATAAACTATCATACAATATGCAAAATTCACACTCAAATTAAAAACACACAATCATCTCCATACTTGAACAATGCATTGTTCTCAATGTGAGAAGCATACACAAGCACACTAGGGGGGACTAAAATAACATAAAGAACATAAGAAGAAAATACTAATAAAAATGAAAAGAGAAGGGTTAGAACACGAACTCATCAGGGTGATTAAAGCGGGGATGGTGTTGGAGGCACATTTGAACACCTTGAGTCTCAAGGTATTGATGAATATGATGTATATCCTGACTATGGCGTCATTGTGCACGGGCCATCTCCTTCATCATCCTGGAGTTTTCTACAAGTGTGTCTGTGAGTGCTTTTGTGTTATCAAAGATAACAGTAAATACCTTTTTCCAACCAAGTTTTTCTTATTCTTCCTCCTCCTCTCCTGACTCCTTGCTGATTGAGTCCTTTTTTTTGTTATTGAGGTACTGAACTTAAACTTACCTGCCCTTCCCTAGTCTTTATATAGGATTTGGCATTGATATCCCAAAGTTCCACATTGTGGGACTTTAAGATATCATCTTGCCACAAGTGATGAAGATTCATGAACTTGGTCGAAGGATAGTGAGTCCATTGCAACTGACACCATAATACTTAGCAATGGCTAACGACAAGTAACCCATACCTAAATTATTGTTTCTCTTGCACAGAGTAGCAATAATTGAATTAAAATGTGGATAGAGGTGCATACTAGGATACTGTGATCCATGCACCACAACAAAAAAAGTTCCTTTATTGAACATTTGTCAGTTTCAATTTTTTCAAATAACATTTCACACATAAATTTATGTAGCAACAAATTTTCATGATTTTTTATTATGTTGTGGGCATTTTTTGCATCAAATTGTTCCATCCCAATTAAATCATTCCAGTAGTGGGTAGCACGGAAATCATTTTGTCGATCTACTATAGATGACTCGAGGACATGAAGTGTCATAATTGAGTTCTTAAGGTTGACCTTGTAACTTAAACCTTAGGTCCTTTAAGTTAATCGATTCATATTGAAGAGAAGTAAAGAATTCTTGGGTTAGTTCCTAATAAACAGGATATTGAAAATGTATGAACTTATCCCACTGAATTCTTTCTCCTATGTTATCAACCTTGTCTCTCAATCCTATGCTATCCAATGTATCAAAATCAAAGTATTTGAGAACCATTATTTGATTGACGAGAAGGGATTAAAATCAAATACCTTCCTCTTTTGAATAGATTTGGAAGGGTGCTTCAAAATCTACTACCTTGTTCCTCCAGCTGTAGCCTGATACTTAGATTATGCTCAGAGATTGGGTGTGCTTAACTATCTGCATGATGCGCGGCATCGGGATTAAGAGTGAGAAAAAGTTTAAGAGAGTGAAAGAGATGATGGTCGGTAGAGAGAAGGGAGAGCGTTTGGAGGTCTTAGGTTTAGAGAGATAAAGAGAAAATGAAAGTGAATGAAAAATTGAGGTTAGATGTAAACATATAGGTGAGGGAGGGTCAGGAAGGGAGAAATTGGAAAAAAAATTTCAATCAAAAATGAATGTGATAGTTTTGTCCTACCGCAGGCCACAATCGTGGCCCTTAGGAAGATGACTACCACAATCGTGGTAGGAGACTTTTCTTGCACTTTGCTGAATTTTTATCTTTCCTCATTTCACCTCTAAGATCCTTTCCTAACTTCTTATTTACAATTATCAAATCATTATGCTTTCCTTCCCTAGCAATCCTAGGTCAACATTGATCATCTACTCTTCCACAACATTTATTTAGAAACAAAACACATAAACTAGGAAATTCTAAACTATCTAAAACTAAAAGGAAATAACAAGCAATTAAAAACTATAGGTTGCCTCCTATGTAGCGTTTCTTTTAATGCCAGTATCTTGACATGTTGTTTATCCTTATGATGGCTTAAGAGACTCCTTCAATGGTGGCGCGGTTGTTAATCTTGTGAAGTGCAATTGTGCCACTGAGTTGTGCATGCCATTGCCTTCCTTCTGTTTATTCTTCCTCCACCTTCTCATTCGAGATTTTTTCTTTTCAAGTGAAACTTTACAAGCATTAACATGCTCCAGTTGTCCTCAAGATTCGGTTCCTTTGCTGATGGCGATAGGTAGAAGAGAACTTTTTCATTTTTTGATACTATGAAAGTTTTCTACTCATCACCTACGCTCAATGTCAGTTCACACCCTTCAACATCAATAATTGAGTGAGCAGTGATCAAAAATGGTTGCCTAAGGATAATTGGGGGTTCCACTTCATCTTCAATGCCAAAGAAAAAAAGAAATCTATGGGAAGGTAAATTTGTCTACTTGAACCGTTACATCTTTGATGATACCTTTCGGATGATGAATTGATCTATTACCAGCATCTTCTTGGGTATGATCTCTCTTATCTCCGACTTTTGATATAGAGTATATGGCATCATGTTTATGTTGGCTCCCAAATCAACAAATACCTTATCTATTTTCACACCACTAATATTACAAGGGATGTAAAGATCCCCTGGATTCTCCTTCTTCTGTGTTATAGTCGGGTTTCTTTCCTCTACCAATTCCTTTTCCACCTTCTCTTTGATTGATTTCACTAGGATGAGTTATGTCTTCAATTGCTTTATCATGTCCATAACATCCTTTAGTTCAGTTTCTTTAGGTTTCCTCATTGCTTTAATCGGATATGCAATCATAGGTTATTATTATTTTTTCATTTCAAGCAATTTATACTTTATTAGTAGAGAGCTTTCCTTATTCTCTTTCATTTCTGCCTTTCCTTTGTCCTTGAATGGATTTGGCTTTAGCTGCTCTAGGATGGGGTAGGGTTTTTAGGTAGATGCTCCTTGATCGTCTATAATTCAAGTTCACTTTGAAAGAAAATCTTATTAACCCTTTTCTTGTCCTTTCCTCCATTATCTTCAGGTTGGCTCGGATCATTCTTAGTGGTCTAGGTAATGACCATGATTCATTCTTTAGCGTTAGACTTCGTGTTACTTGGGAGTGTTCCTACATTTCTGGTATATAACGCTTCTGCCAGTTGGCCTACTTGGACTTCCAGATTATGAATTGAGGAGGTATAATTCTTTATCACTTGCTCGAACCTACCTTTGAGCCTTTTATAGGCCTCTTCCACACCTCTAATCTTATCTAGATTCATGTCTAGTTTGGAATCGACTGAGTTTGGCTTCTCTTGTTGGAAACCATATGGTGTTTGAGGTTTGAACTAACCTCCTGCATTGTTAGACCATGAAAAGTTTAGGTGGTTCTTCCACCTAGGGTTGTACATGTTGGAGTAGGGGTTGTTCCCTCCTCTTACACTGAATTGTGCTCCCATATACTTCATTTTCTCTACTTCACCTTCTTGCATTAGGAAATAGTCGATAGTATCATAGTCCACTTGCCCACATAGCTCGTATTTTCACTGAATGGCCTTAACTAGAGCAGAAGATGATGCTTTCATATTGTTTAGCTATCAAGTCAATATATTAATTTTCTAAGAAGGCACGTACTAACTACTCCCATGTAGTGAAATTGGAGTGGTTAAGAGAGTGATACCAAGTTTTTTTCTCTATCAAACCTCATTCTCACTGGATCTTCCAACATCAGATGACATCGAAAGGTATCACATATTTCAAAGAATTTCATGATATGTGCATTGGGGTCTTTATTTGTCAATCCATAAAATTGCACATTCATCTACAGTGTGTTCAGAAGGCCTAGTTTAACTTCGATGGAGGCAGCTTAAACTAGTGGCGTAACCACACTTTGATTTGCTGCATTAAAGCCTGGCCTTATAAAATCTATGAGTGTTCTCAGCTGAAACCCCTGGTTCGCTCGTTGATCAAACTCTTGGTTATATTCATCAATTATTGGTTCCTCAACTACCTTTTCTTGGCGTTTAGCTCTTTGCATAACTCATCCCAACCGAGTGATGTCAAGTGTCAAATCTTCAATTATTCGATTTGTACTTCTTGTGGCTTTTATTTCCATGAAGGACACAAGAGAGGTAAAAGCCTTAAACTAAAATAACTGAAAACTCCTTAGACTAAAAGGAACTAAACTAATCCTACGCCTCCTCAGCAATAGCGCCAAAAACTTGATCAAGCTATCGAGTCTTACAATTTATATCCCTTAATTATTGCAAGTGCATAGGTCATGAGCTATATTATTTGAAGGGTTGATCCCACGAGGAGGGTAAACAAACCTAATCTAGGTTATCTAACGCTCAAAAATTATAAAAATGAAACAATAATATAAACACTAGAATTTGATTGCATAAATTCAACTGAAGAAATTAACACAAAACAAGAATTGAAATTGAGCAACACAAATGATCACTATGGAAATTAATTAAGAGAAATTACAAAGTTATAAGAGAGGGGATTATACCTATCATTAATGCTAACCTAGCTAGTTATTTGTTATCAGAGCGTCAATTCTAGACTATCGTTAAAGGAATTACTCTCTCTCAAGTTATAATCTCGCATCCTAAATCATTAACCCTAATTAAATTATAGAATTTGCAATCTCTTAATTCACAAAACATCCCTAATTAAAATTAGATCATAGGCTCTCCACTAAACTATCAGGTCTCACATAAGATCTCTCTCCACACAAAAACCGATATGATTAACTATGTAGTCTATTAAATCACCTAATTCTCATTAATCCAATCCAATCATTTTTATTTAGCTCACCCTCTCAATTTGTTATTGAAATATGCAAAAATCAAATTTAATCACAACAACCAATTAATAAAACAAAAAATGAAATGAAAAAAATGAAATGGAAACAAAATAAAACTTAGATTGGACAATCAAGGAAGGTAGCAGTGATAGGAGATCACCTAATCTGGAAAGCAACAACATCGAAACCTACTTCTTCTTCCTCTTTTTCTTCTCTCTCCCTCTTATTTTCTCTATCTTGAACTTCCCAAAAGTGGTAGAATGTAGAATCTCCCCTAGTGTTACATCATTAAGTCTTATATAGTACTTCCAATTAGGGCAACCTTAGGATCCTTTTTGGGTCTAAAAGGTCCAAAAAAATCCCTTGAAAACTCAAGTCAGGATTATTGCCCACATATCTGTAGTGTAGGCCACGATCATGTACCTTAGTAGTATGATTATGGCCGGGATTTTTTGCTTCTATCGTGATTATAACCCATAACGCCATGATCGTAGCTCCCTACACCAGCTTCTATCACGATCGTGGCATATTCTCCACGATCATGGCTCCTTTCTCTTGCTTCTGTCATGTTCATAGCCCTGGGTTATTTTCTGGGTCTTCTCCAAATATCCTCCAATTTCCATAAAATGCTAACAAACACATCAAGGCACCTTATAAATATAAAATTGAAGATCAACATCATGTTCCAACATAAAAAAAACAGTTAAATCATAAATATTTACTAACTATCACAATTTTAACCTAAACACACACTAAACAATCAAATTAACAACTAAACACGCACTAAACTACCCACAAAAGGACGATGCAATCTATACCTATCAAGAGTTATCACCTTTCAATCTGTATAACTAGGTTGATCGGTCTTCCTTATGAAGAAGTAGTCAACTTGAGTGTTCATATTTCTTCTCCTAAAAGTCACCTTATGCTCCTTTTTTATAAAAAAAATGAGTTGTCTATAACTAAATCAAATACTATAAAAAAATCCAACAAAGAAATCCCACTTTCATTCCTATCTTGGTATCTGAAACCCCTATAAGCCCCTGAATACCCATCCAAGGTTTCCCCTATATGGTCATTAAAGTCTCCTCTTAGAATAACTTTCTTATTATGGGGAATATAGTAAATCACCTCATCTAGATCTTCCCAGAATTGGCACTTAAGTTATTCTTTCAACCCTAATTAGGTTGCATAAGCACAAACCATATTAAAAACATCTTTTATCAAAATCTTTAAAGATAAAATCCTATCATTAGTCCTCTTTATCCCTATAATATGATGTATAAATTCCTTGACAACCAAAATATCTACACCATTTTGTTGCCTCAAACACCCTGAATACTAATGTTTGAACCTACTAATCTCTTTCTCTTTGGCCTTGTCCATTTTGTCTCCCAGATGCATGTCATTTAACTCTTATGTTTATCTAAAATCTCTACTAATTAAACTAACTTTACTATAAGATTCCTGATGTTTCAGGAACCTATCCACAATCTATCAACATCTTCTCTTCTCTTAAACCCAAGACTTACCGAAAGACTAGTCTATGCTCTATCACCAAAAGTCAAAGCCACAACTCCTACCCTAATACTGAGCATAAGTGAGAGGACCCATCTTGGAGTTCCCCTTTCATAATCGAGTTGAGCCTTCCTAATGACCTCGTGGTAGCCCTCCAATTGATATCTAACTCAATTGAACGGTTCTCGCAAAGCCAAGTTGTTCAACTGTTAAAAACTTTTTATACTTTAGAAGTTAAAAGTGCAGAAAATAGTGGGAAACCTTTTTTTACTGAAGAAGGGTTTTTAATTGAATTAAAAGGCAGTAAAGACATATAAATTAGATTGAACTTGAAAAACCTAAAAGCACTAATTCCTTAATGACATTTAGGCTAAATGATCAAAATAGTTCATTCAAACAAAAGTATATACAATTCACAGTTGAAAAACACTAAAATAATATTCAATTGAACAAACAAATCTTTAATTCTGAAAACTAATACATAAATAAGAAATGTCTAATTATCATTTAGGCAAAATAACCAAAAATTTTGGTATGGACAAAATTAAACACAATTCAAGGCAATTTATAGTTAAAAAATGCTTAAATCTATCATCAATTAAACTAAAGAATCTTTAATTTTGAAAAGTAATGCATAAAAAAAGAAATTCTCAAAACTCAGTTAGGCAAAATCACTATAAATTCAAATTTTGATAAACTTAAGCACAATTCAAATCAATTGTCAGTCAAAAAAGGTTAAAGCAATTATGAATTGAACTAAAGAACCTTGAATTTTCAAAAGTTATCAAGAATACACATAAAAAGAGATAATTCCAAAATATGAAACCCTAATTCACCCTAAAGGTGGAATTGATGCAATTGAAAGGGTAATTGGATAAGAAAATGTGAAATTAAGAAAAACCCATAATATGGTGAGATTAGGGTTTACCTTTAAAATAATAGGATGAACAGAATTTATCAAGTCAATGGGTGATCACTTTTGAGTATAAGTGACTGGCTAGAGGCAAGGGTGGTACTGGAATCATGTTAGAGAGGTGGAGTTGATGCCAAAAGAGATGAAGCCTATAGAAATGCTCCTAGATAGTTTTCAAAAGGGATAAGTAATGAATAAAGATGAGAAGAGCAGGGGATAATTAGATTGAGTGGAATCAAAGTTTTAAAATGGTTGTGCAGGCTAAATATTGAAGGGAATGTTGTAGAGAGGGAGAGGTGTCAATTGGTGGTGAGGAAGAAGAAGATGGACAATCTACATTTTAAAAATTTTGTTAACCAGTGGTTCATATTATTTGATCAATGTCTATTATTAGTTGACCAAAGTTAATTACCAGTATATTAACAAACTCTTTAAAACAAAAAGAATTAAAGGATCAGTAGTATTGGTCTACTAGTTAGAGACATTAGTAGATAACTTAAGGATCTGTTCAACCAGAATATATGACCAAACTCTTAGGAAAGGAAACAATTCCAAATTTAGCAATATTGGTTGACCATTAAGGAGCATTGGTCAACCGGTGTCATTGGTCAAGAGATTAGTCAAGTGACTAGGAAGAGAGTAAACTCTCAAGAAAGAATCAAATTTATTATTTTAAGGATAGTGGTCAACCAATCTAGGTTATTGGTTAACTAGCAAGTTCTGAAAACTCAAATAAAGCTTTTTTTATGTCAAATTATAGCATAATGATATAGAGGAAACACAAATTAACTCAATAACAACATTTAAAAACCCTTTTTTAAAAAATTAAAACCCATATATTTAATGGAATTTTCGTCGTTCATCCCTAATTCTTTTTTAATTGAAAATATGTCCTTACTCATAGGTTTAGTAAAAATGTCAAAAAATTGGTGTTGTGTATCCATAAATTCTAACTCAATGTCTCCATTTTGCATATGATATCTAATGAAATGAAATTTAATTTATATGTGCTTAGTCTTATAATGTTAAAAAAGACTCTTTGTGAGAAAAATGACACTTGTGTTATCAAACTTGATCAATATCTTAGTAAGGTCTTATCTATAATCTCTAAGTTATTGTCTAATACAAAGGATTTAAGAATAACAACAAATAGTTTCCATGTATTTGGCTTCTGCTATTAATAAAACAACTAAATTTTGTTTTTTGCTAAACCAGGAAACAAATGCGTTAACTTAAGTGGTAATTTTACTAACACTCATGCTATAAACTATTTTATGACAATTACTCTGTGGTTCCTTAGTTCAATCTCCTTTGTAAACACACTATTTATCCAAAGGCTCCCTTTATTACATGGCTTGATATTAAGAATGGACTCCAAACTAAAATTCAGTAGAGTGGAAGGATGGATGACTCATACTTATTATGCAGCAGGGTAGTAGAGGATATGGACCACTTTGTTTTTTTCTTTGTAGCTACTTTAAGGCTATCTTAAGTATAAACTTGCATTTGTTGTCAATTCATCATTATAGGTACAATTGGAAGTATGTTCTGAGTCGAGTGATTAGTAACACAATGAAAGGGCAACCCAATGCTACTCTTCTCAAAGAAGCTTTTACTATCATGATCTATAGCATTTGAAAAGAAAGAAACAATAGAAGATTGATGAATAAGAAGGAAGATAAACAAATGATTGTTAATAGAACTATAAATATGATCAATGCACATATCTATGCCAAAAATGCTCAACACTCTCTTTCCACTAATATGAAGACCAGATGGCAGATTTAACCTTTTCATGGTTCTCATTGTTATCCCTTTTGTTTTAATTCTCTAAATCTTTTGTTCTTTTTGTAATACACTTGTAGGCTTTAAGCTTTGAACTCATTAAAATGTTGTAGTTAGTTTTTACTATAGTAACTCATCATCAAAAAATAAAAGAACCTAATGCGTTTCCTAAGAATTGGAAAGTACTATATGCGCTTTGTCTATCCAAGTGACTATTGGAAAAATTGCATTTAAAAAGCCAATTAAGCCAAAGAACATATCCTTAGGGTACCAAAGTCCTAATGAAATAGTTACATATAAGTATCTAAGGATATGCTTAACTGCTAATAAATGTGATTATCTAGGGATTGATTGAAATCTAGCAAATAGGAAAACACTAATCATAATATTAGGCCTACTTGTGGTAAGATAAAGTAAGCTACCAATCATATTTCAATAAAGGTTTGGATCCACTAGCTTATCCTCTTCATCTTTATTCAATTTTTTGGAATACTTATACGTATTTGTAATGGTTTATCTTAATCCATTTCAAAGCAATTGAGTAGTTATTTAGTGTACTTTGCTTAATTGATAAAAATTCCTTCCTTCATTTTCTTAATTTGGAGTCCAAGAAAGAAGTTAAGTTCTCCCATCATGCTCATATCAAACTCCCTACCCATACTTATGGACCAAGGATAGATGCTAAGGCTAAAGATGTTGTCGTTTTTGTGGCCTATTTATTTAGCCATTAACCAATTGATATCCCATCCGATGGAGAGTAACAGAGTCAAAGAAGAAGTTAAAGATGAGAGCATATGGGATATATTGTTTTTATCTTTTTAGTTTAATGGAATTGAATCATATTAAGCAAAAGAAAATGACCAAGGTTAATAGGTTTTTCTAACATAAGGGTAGAGAGAAACCAAAGATAGTTGTGGCCTAGAAAGGTAAAGTGACCAATAGTGGAGACAAATTACATTTAATAAATAAGGTGGAAATGAGAGATTAAGACTTAATTCAAAAATAATTTTGACTTTATCAAGCATAGGGTAAAGGCGGATGGACTATTGGGCATGACTTATATAGTACGAAGGTTGTCCAAGTACAGGAATACCTAAGATCTCATTTATAAGATTAGAAGTAAGATGGATGTCAATACCATGTCCTTTTTTAGAAAATATGAGTGTCATTACGAATGACCTTAGGATGAAGATTGATGTAAAACAAACGAACGTTGGTAAAACTAATCCTATAACCTTGACCAATAAAATAGCACACATGACCGTAAGTTTTAATTTGATCTACACTATTAAGGGAAATTACACAGTTATTATGTTATTCTCGGAAAGCATAATCTTAGGGATTACCTAAAAGATGGAAAAGATAGTACAACCATAATCACAAGTTTACAAAAATTAAAGAATATATCTATTACATTTGATAGGCAAAAGATGGCTTGTACTAAAATAAATTGATGCAATTGAAAGCAAAGTGCAGATATAACATAGTGCAATTAAAAAAATTAAAAATTATTAATTTAATTGAGATTTTTTTTTCAAAAATAATGGATAAAGAGGAAGTGTCTGATGCTTATAAATACAAAAATGATCAAAACTTTCAATAAAATTAAACACAAAAAATGTTATAAGTTGTATAAACTCTAATTTAAATAAATGCCCTTTTCTTATATATGATCAAAAATTTTGAGTCGAATAAAATTAATCACAATTTATTGCAATTAATAGTAAAAGAAGTATCTCAATTACTAATTGAATAAATAAATCTTGAATTTGAAAAATCACGCTTCATGATGGAAATCCCCAAAAAGATATTGAGGAAAAATGCAACAAATTGAAAATTAGACAAAATTACACAAAGTTGAAGTCAATTAAAAGATAATAGAGCTTAAACATTCCATAAGTTGAACTAAGGATCCTTAAATTTTGAAAAATTCATATGAATTTAGGGATTCCCTATTTTGAAACCCTAATCTGCCTTAAATGCCAAATTGATGTAATTTGTAGTGCAATACTTGAAATTGAATGATTAAACATACATAAACAATATAAAATGGATAACACATTTTAATTTAAATCAAGAAAAATAAGAAAATTGAAAGTCCCAAAAAGATGGATTATGGGGTTTACTATCAACTATGGGGAGAGAGGAAGGGAAAGGAGACTACTTAATAGACTCTATAAGGTGGATGGAAGCATATTGAAATTGGAGGAACTACATAAAAACTCACATGAGAAATATTGATAATATCATGATGTTATTAGCAGTGGAGAGGCTATGTAAATGGTGAGGAGGTGTTATGGGTGCGTAATGGAGAAGTAAGGGTGTCCAATAATGATGGGTGGTGGGAATGGCAGAGAATCTAGAGGGAAAATGGTGGTAGGATGTTTGGTGGGGGAGGGAGGAAGAAACACTGAAGGTAGTAGTTGTGAGAAGAAGAGATGAAGTGTCTAATTTTTAAGAACTCATTATATCGATTGACCACTATGACTTACTAGTTGACCAGAATATGTTTTTAATTACTAATAAGTGTTTCTGGTTAACCACTAAGTGTTTTTGATCGACCACTCCAAGTAACTAGTCGACAAGTAAATATTATTGTTCAACTAAGGATGTAACCAAAATATCTAAGAGGTCTAAGGAAAAAATAATTCAAGATTTATCAAGATTGACCAACTAACTTAAAACAGTGGTTGATTAATTGTACTAGTTTAAGGGACTAACGATGCGTCCAATTTGAGAACAAAATCTCTAGAAATTGAAGTTCCTTATATTGTTAGAACATTAGTCAACAACCTATAATATTGCTTAACTAATAAGTTCTAGTAACTTACTTTTAAAAAAAATTTAAAAAGCAAGATAAATCATAGGAAAACCAAAATAAACTCAAAAATTAACCTAAAAAGAATTTATTTAAGGGACTTTCCACTAATCATCTCTAATTGTCTTCTAATTGAACAAATTCTACCTTCACTTATATGTTTATTCAAGATGTCAACTAATTAGTGTTGTGTATCTATGAACTCCAATTTCATATCTCCTTTTTACATATGGTCCCTTATAAAATGATACTTAATTTCTATATGCTTGGACTTAGAATGTTGAAAAAGGATCCTTGTAAAGAAAATGGCACTGGCATTATCACAAATAATCATTACTTTATTAAGATATAATCCATAATCTCTAATTTGTTTTAACCAAAGAATTTGAGCGTAATATCTTAGTTCGATTATTGCACTGTGTAATGTGTTGTACATGCATTTTATGGAGTATGCTCTATTTATGGTATACTAGAGTAATATAAGCATTTAATAATAACAGAGATCACAGATAGACCAGAGATAGTTCTGGACTCAACCGAAAATTTTCGAAAAATACAAAAAGCTACGGAATGAGTTCGAACGAGCTTTAAAAGCCTTGAAATGTGCTTTGGAGAATTAGGTGACACTTTTGAATGAAATCTGGAGAATTTTGGTGACAATCAATGATTTTCAGATTCAATCCAAAAATTCTTCTAGGCAAACGAAAAGTTACCGAATAATTTCAAAATGTAATGAAAAGCTCCAGAATTAGGATTGGAGTTTGTAGGAACTGAAATGAGTCGAAACGGAGGTTATTTGAATAAAATTCGGGTAATCTTAAATTATTGGACTAAAATGCCCTTTTTGATAAATAATGGGTGTTGATGATTTTAAACCCATTCAAAATTTTTAAAAGCATCCAATCAAATATTATTGACCCCAATTATAGTATTTCATGGTCAATTTTAAAAAATACAGTTGTAGAATGTTTTCAAGATTTAATTTGGTTAGTTGGTCAATTTAATGCATTAAAGGGCAATTTAGTCTTTTGTACTAATTAAGGGCAATTTGGTCTTTTTACATGATATTAATGGATTGATAAGTCATTAGAGATGACCAATGAGATGATGACATGTGTTTGATGAGTCACTAGTGATGACAAACAGGAAGGTGACATGTGTAATCCATTAAATGAGTATAAGAAGAAAAACTTAAGGCATTTTGCTTCATTCTTTCAACATAAACGTGAGAGTGATGACAGAATAATGTCAGAGACAAAAAAAAAAAGGAAAGGGAAAAGAAATGAAGCCAAGGGTAAATATCAGCCATGGAAGGAAGAAGGAGAGTGTAACTGATTTTTTATGGGTTTTGGAGCATGATTCGAAGAGAGTTTGATCAAGACTAAGTATTCATCAAATACCCACAAGATTGGAGGAAAAAGTGGTAAGTTTCCTAAATT
>JAOQMP010075478.1:0-19683 GCA_027563575.1 Erythroxylum pedicellare | reverse complement strand
TCAAGAGAGGCAAGAGGAGCAAGAGGAAAGACATCCTTAAGCTAATTTCTTAAGCAAGGAATCTAAGGTGGGTATATGTTTATAATAGAGTAAATAAGCTACTAAATGTTTTCTTTAAGTCAAGGAAGTTTAATGATTTAAATTGCATCATAGTTGTTGCATTTATTGCTTCTTGAATGGAATGTGAAATTGTTATATATTTGATAAATGAAATGTGTTGATGATTTATGAAAAGACTTAAAAATGATTCTTCTTAAAAAGATACATGTTTATAAAATCAAGTTTTCAGAAATGATTTTCAAAATATCTTATGTTTATGAAAAACAAGTTTGCAAAAGGTTCTATATGGGTAAACTATTTTCAGTACATGAATTACATGTTATGTGAGTTTGGTGTAATCCATTCAAGAATTCCACGTGCACATTGACCAAGTTAACGGCTTCTCCTTCCTACCCGCTAGTGGTACAGAGCTTCTTCATTCACTCCCTCAAGTTTACGTCTATACAAAACCACTATGTGGGATTACAATAGTACATCAAGTTTATGACTACACAGGACCATTATGTGGAAATGTGTAGTTCGTCATGTTTATAGATCTACCCAAATCATTTTGATATGCTGATGTGCTTATGAGATGTTAACAAGTTTGATGCATTCATGATTTGTAGTTTGTGAATTTTGGTTACGAATTTGAGAACGATATTTTTATGAATTTAATTAGAACTTGTATTGGAAAATGAACAGTTCAAAGGTTTTGCTTATTTTTTTTATTATAAACTATTACCCACGAGCTTTAAGCTCACCCCCTTATCCATCCCGTCTTTAGGTGAAAAGCATGAGATTGAGTAACTAAGAGTTGAGGCATCACTCCACTTTTACAATGTTTTTGTATTTTAAGCTAGTTTTGTAAAACAAGGCTTTAGTCGCATTTTGAGCATTTCTAGTTTATATAAACTTAGTATTTTTTTTGGTTATGATGTATTGTGGCTCAAAATGCCTATTAAAACTTTGTAAAACTCTTATCTTTTGATATTAATGAAAAATGTTTCATTTTGCTCATGGTTTTTGTTCTTGCAAGGTATTTTGATTTAGAAATGAGAATAAAGTTTAGAAAAGTTGTTTATGTTTATGTGTATTTTTAACCTTGGGATTGAATAAATGATGGTGGTTAAAAGAATTTAGGTTTACATTAAATAAGGTAGGTTGTGAATGGCTTTGGGTTTTGTTTTAGTAGGTTTCGCCATGGCGTATTCGACTAGAAGGTATTTTACCTTCATACGGCGACTTCGCTATGACGAAGATAAATTTTCAGGTTTACCGCGGCAAAGTTCAATCGCTCGCCATGATGTAAATTACCTAAAGGGGTCTATGGGATTTCTCCTATATGTTTAGCATGACGAAATAGTTAGTTTGCTGCGGTGAACTTCCCCTGAAGGGGTTAGTGGAGTTATTCCCATAAGTTCACCGCGACGAAAGATAAATTCATCGCGACAAACCTACCTTACTTCCTAAGGGCTTTAGCTTCAAATCCCAAGTCTTCATCTGCGCTCACGATCTCACAACTCCGATATTGGGCTCCAAAAATGGGGTCTATCATGTTATGATATCAAAGCGACTGGGTTTAGGTCCAGGTTTATGACTAGGTTTAGAAATATCCTAAGCACGAAATGGGTAGGTTAAGATATGAAATGAACGTGCATTGTTTTAATTGAATAACTTGCATTGTTTTGAATTGTTTTACATTAATTGAAATTTTTTTACATGAATTAATGATTTTTTAAATGGTTTTATATTGAAGGAGTGAAAATGCCGCCTCAAAAGAGAACTCGAAGAGCTATGACTTGATCTCACTCTCGCCAATGGAGCACGGATGAATCCTATGTCCCACAAGATATGGGGACACATTCTGTTCTGAATTCTGAGGCACCTAGTGTGCAACATGAGGTTCCTCCACTGCCTCCTCCTATGCCTCAAATAAACCTCATGGATCCACGTTTCTTTTAAGCCTTTGCTCAGGCTTTCCCTTACACCTTAGGTCAAGGGTCTCAAATTCCAATACAAGCTCTAGTGGAGAGGAGTGGGTAGTATGATAAGCTTCACAAGTACGGAGCAATTAGGAAGAGGGTGAAGCATGGTTGAAGAGGATTGAGAGAGTCCTACTTCAGTTGAAGTGCTTTGATGAGGAGAAATTGGATTATGCAATGAGTTTGCTACAAGGGGACATACTATGTTGGTGGGAATCAGTGCTCCACAGTCGAGTTATGCCTCCGGTGTTGTCATGGAGAGACTATGTGGAAATGTTCAGGAAGAAGTACCTCTTGAGGGTTTATGTATAAGAAAAGGCTAGGGAGTTTCTGAATCTCACACAGAGGGACCTGAGTGTGAGTGAGTATGAGCTGAAGTTCACCCAGCTTTCCCGATATGTAGCCAACATTGTGACGATTGAGGAGGACAAGTTCTGTAATTTTGAGGGAGGTCTTCATTTGGGGATCAAGAAGAAAGTCTTGATCCTATGACTACCAGCAACTGGTAGATGCTGCACTCCAGGCTAAAAAATTGGAGAATATAGAGAATGAAGTAAGCAGGAAGAGGAAGAACAGGGACCTAAGAAGGGAATGAGTGCTCCAATGCCTACGAGGAGCACAAGGAGTTACCACACACAGAGTGAAATGGGAAGTAGTGGCTCTGCCAAAAACAAGTAGGAAAAGGCAGTCTCAGGGCAAGCCTCAAATGTGAGAGGCACTGGAAGGACGGGGAGGAGTAATTACACAGGCCCCCAATGTGAGCATTGTGGGAAACTTCATAAGGGAGAGTACTTCAAGTTACTTGGAGCATGTTTTCGATGCGGAGAGAAGGGACACATGATTAGGGACTGTCTCAAAGTAACAAAGCAAGAGGGGTCGCAGTCTCAAGCCCCAAGGAAAGTAGAAACAATGGGAACTAGGCCAGTCACTAAGGTGGGCAGTTCTGGAGCTAAAAAGAAGGTTATTCCTCTAAAAAGTCCAACGGTTCAGGCACAGGAAAGGGTGCTTGCCATGACCAGAGAGGAAGCTGCAACCACACATGAGTTTGTCACAGGTATGGCTCAGTATTTAGTTCAGCAGTGTATTTACTAATTGATTTTGGTTCCACACATTATTTTATTTATGCAAGCATGGTATTACGTGGTGTGAATTCAATTCCTTTGGATAACTCTTTGATTGATAGTGTCCTTTTAAGGAGGAATGTGATAATAAGTCAAGTATATAGAAGTTGTGAGCTTTTCATTGATGGTAGTGGACTAGTAGTGGACTGGTAGTGGACTTATTACCTCTAGACCTAAAAGGCTTAGATGTTATGGAGAAATATCATGTGGATTGTGGCCTTAAGGAGGTGGAATTTGATCTGGTCAATGGTGAGAAGGTGATTTTTAGAGGGGACATGAAAATACCATCACTAAGAATTATTTCAGCTTTGCTAGCTGACAGGATGATGGGAAAGGGGTGTGAAGCCTTCTTGGCCCATGTTGTGGACATTGATGTAAATAAAGGGAAGTTAAGGGATTTTTCGATTGTAAAGGAGTTTCCAGATATGTTCCCATAGGACTTAACTGGTTTGACACCGGTGAGAAAAATCGAGTTTGCCATCGACTTGATTCCTAGAACCACACCCATTTCCATACCACCGTATAGGATGGCTCCAGCTGAATTGAAGGAGCTTAAGAAATAGTTGGGGAGCTATTAGAGAAGGGGTATATAATGTTGAGTTCATCGATATAAGGAGCGCCTGTTCTATTTGTTAAGAAGAAGGATGGAACATAGCGGATGTGTATTGATTATCGAAGACTCAACAAGGTGATTGTTAAAAAAAAGTACCCTCTTCCACGAATAGATGATTTGTTTGACCAGCTGCAGGGAGCAAGGATCTTTTCTAAAATTGATCTCAGGTCAGGTTGTCATTAACACAAAATCAGGGAGTCTGATGTAAATAAGATAACCTTTAAGACACAGTATGGACATTATGAGTTTTTAGTCATGCCTTTAGGATTGACCAATGCTCCAGTTGCTTTGATGGATCTTATAAATAGGGTCTTCAAGGAGTATCTGCATCAATTTTTCATCGTATTTATAGATGACATTTTGGTGTATTCTAAGAGTGAAGGGGAACATGAGGAACATCTTAGGATAGTGTTGCAAACACTAAGGAAGAAGGAGCTTTATGCTAAGTTCAGAGAGTGTGAGTTTTGGCTTTACGAGGTGATATTCCTTGGACATGTGAATTCGAAAGATGGGGTATATGTTGATCCGAGGAAGGTTGAAGTAGTGGTGAAGTGGCATGCACCCAAGATAGTGACATAAGTGAGGAGTTTTCTAAGTCTGGTAGGATATTATAGGAGATTCATTGAAGGATTCTCTATGATAGCGACTCCGGTGACCAATTTATTGGCGAAGAATCAGAAGTTTATTTGGGGTTATGAATGCCAGAAGAGTGTTAAGGAACTTAAGCACAGATTGACAAGTGCTCCAATTCTGACTTTGCCCACAGGAGATGAGGGTTAGATAGTTTACAATGATGCTTCGAGAAAGGGTTTGGGTTGTTTGTTAATGCAGGAAGACAAGGTCATAGCTTATGCTTCGTGGCAACTTAAGCCTTATGAGTTGAATTATCTAACCCATGATTTGGAATTCACGGTAATGATTTTTGCCTTAAAGATTTGGAGACATTATCGGTATGGAGTTTAGATGAAGATTTTTATAGATCATAAAAGTCTCAAGTATTTATTGAGTCAGAAAGAACTGAATTTGAGACAGAGAAGATATTTAGAGCTAATTAAGGATTATGATTTATTGATTGAGTATCATCCAAGAAAAGCAAATGTAGTGGCGGATGCCTTAAGTAGGAAATCATCAACAACCCATGCTCAGACAATTTATCTACTTTTATTGGAAGAAATGGCTAAGCTTAGAATAAGTTTAAAACAGGAGGAACTTGAGTGTATTATTGCTACTTTCAAAGTGAGACCGATACTTAAAGAGAAGGTTAAGGAGTTACAAGCACAGGATGTAGAATTAAGCAAGCTCTGAGAAGAAATTCAGAATGGTAAGAAGTCTGAAGTGGTAGTGAGGGATGATGGACTCAAGATTATAGGAAGACTACTTTGTATTTCGAATGTCAAGGAGTTAAAGGATGAGATAGTGGATGAGGCACACAATGTGCCTTATGTCATGCACCCAGGCAGTACCAGGATGTATAAGGATTTGAGAGAGCATTTCTAGTAGCAAAGCATGAAAAGGGATGTAGCAGAATATGCAAGTAAGTGTCTAGTATGTCAACAAGTCAAAGATGAACACTAGACACCTTCAGGTAAGTTAAAGCCATTGTCCATTCTTGAGTGGAAGTGGCAAAGAGTAACTATGGATTTTCTGATGGGTTTGCCCAAGACCAGTAGGAAACATGATTCCATATGAGTTATTATTGATTGTTTGACAAATTCATCCCATTTTCTAGCAATCAAACAAACTGATTCTCTGCATGTGCTAGAAAAGAAGTATATTGATGAGATAGTAAGATTACATGGGATTCTAGATTTTATAATTTCTGACAGAGATCCTCGGTTTACTTTAAGATTTTGAGGAAGCTTACAAGAGGCTCTGGAAAACAAGTTGGATTTTAGCACTACTTTTCACCCCCAAACAGATGGTCAATCTGAAAGGACCATTCGGACCCTTGAAGGAATGCTTAGGGAATGTGTGATATACTTCAAAGGAGCTTGGGACGAGCATTGCCATTGGTTGAATTTGCTTACAATAATTCGTACCATTTGAGCATTCAGATGGCTCCTTATAAAGCATTGTATGGAAGGAGGTGTAGAACTCCAATATGTTGGGATAAAGAAGGAGAAAGAAAACTAATAGGTACAGAGTTACTTCAGATGACAGTGGATGAGGTCAACTTAGTTAAGCAACGGTTTAAAGCAACTCAAGATAGAATGAAGAGCTATACTGATGCATACGGAAAGGAGATGGAGTATGAAGTTAGTGAGAAAGTTTTCCTTAAGACATCTCCTTGGAAAGCAGTAATGAGATTTGACAAGAAGGGAAAATTGAGGCCGAGATATGTGGGTCCCTATGAAATTCTTGAGAGGAATGGACCGCTAGCCTACGGGTTGGCACTGCCACAGGAATTGTCTTAAATATATGATGTCTTTTATGTTTCCATGTTGAGCAGGTATAGGTTATCCCTCTCACATCACTCAGACCACTGAGGTTTAGCTGAAGGATGATTTGACTTATGAGGAGACTCTAGTTGAGATCTTGGACACTAAGGAGAAGGTCCTCAGGAATAAGACAGTTCAGTTAGTCAAAGTTCTATAGAGAAACCATTCTGTGGAAGAGGCCACGTGGGAGCCCTTGGAGTCCATGAAAGAGAAGTATCCATAACTCTTCGATGACTCAGGTAATAATTTCGAGGACGAAATTCTTTTAAGAGGGGGAGAAATGTTGGGCCACGAATTTTTTATTTATTTTATTAAGCATGATTTCAATAAATTTTGTGCTCTTGTAGATAAATCATTTATTTGGAGTTTAATTATTATGTCAAAGTTAGTAGGATTTACTGCATGGGTTAATTGAATTAAATTGCTAAGCTAATAAGAATGTATTAAAGGGAAAATTGGCAAGTAATTTAAGGTTAAAAGACATAAGGTTTATATTGGAGGGCAAAAGGGACATTTTATGATTATTAAGAGCGTAGAAGAAGAAAAATTGTCAGTGAGAAGAGAGAAAGAAGGAGAGTGTCGTGGAAGGAGAGGAAAAGAAGAGAAAAGCTAGGGTTTTTGGAGATCTTAAAGAGTTTGAAGAATTTGAAGAAGCTTCAACAAGTAAGTTATGCTTTAAATTTCATGGGTATGGTTAAACGAAACTCAAATGAAGTGTAATATATGTAGACAGTTATTGATGAATGATATAGGTAAATGTTCTTTTTCTGGGTTAATGATCAAAGATAGATCATGATGTATTTGTAAATGATATTGGGTTGAAATAAAGTTGAAAAAGAAGTAGAAGAGATGTTTTAGGTTTAAGATGGGTTACATGTGAAATGTGGGAAGTAAAAGGATGGAAAATGTAGCAAAACATGTTTTCGGAGTAGGTTTCTATAAAAGTTCACCGTGGCGAAGTCAACTTTCCTACACAGAGCATGCTTTGATATTTTGAGTCTAATTTTTCCTGTAGTTGTCCAAATGGATTGATTTTTGATTTGTGTAAAATAGAGACATAGGGATACAAATTATCTAATGAAATCAAGTTTTAATTCAGTTTCTTAAGATTTCAATTTTTGGATGCAAGTTGAGCACAGAATGCCATTTTAGTATAAGAATAGCCTAAAAAAATTTTAGGTATAACTTTTAGAGTACTTAACCAAATTGAATCAATTTTAGTGTCATTAGAAACTTAAGACAATAAGGAACATTTTTCCAAAAGAAAGTTTTATGAAATTTTGTCATTTACTTGATCAGAATGATCATGGAAAATTGATCCGAAGGTTTGGATTTATGGAAGGATTTTAGTTCACGAAGCTTAGGAAATCCATGGGCTTAAGTACTCTAAAATCATTTTAGTGAATGCATTTTTTTAGGGTTTTCAAATTAGAATTCCTATTGAATTGGGATTTTGTTATTGTTAAAGGAAATCAAGAAGGAGACCAAGAGAGACAAGAGGAGCAAGAGGAAAGGCATCCTTAAGCTAATTTCTTAAGTAAGGAATTCAAGGTGGTTTTATGTTTATAATAGAGTAAATAAGCCACTAAATGTTTTCTTTGAATTAAGGAAGTTTAATGATTTGAATTGGATCATAGCTGTTGCATTTATTATTTCTTGAATGGATTATGAAATTGTTATATGTTTGATATATGAATTGTGTTGATGATTTATGAAACGACTTTGAAAATGATTCTTTTTGAAAAGATACATGTTTATAACATTAGGTTTTTAGAAATGATTTTCAAAATATCTCATGCTCATGAAAAACAAGTTTCTAAAATGTAACATATGGGCAAACTGTTTTCAATTCATGAATTACATGTTATGTGGGTTTGGTGTAATCCATTTAAGAAGGTCACGTGCACGTTGACCAAGTGAAAGGCTTCTCCTACCTACCTACTAGTGGCATCGAGCTCCTTCATAGACTCCCTCAATTTTACGTCTACGCAAGACCACTATGTGGGATTGCGATAGTACATCAAGTTTACGACTACACAAGACCATTATGTGGAAATGTGTAATTTGTCATGTTTATGGATCTACCCAAACTATTTTTACGTGCTTATGTGCTTATGAGATGTTAACAAGTTTGATAAATTCATGATTTGTAGTTTGTGATTTTTGGTTATGAATTTGAGAATGATACTTTTGTGAATTTAATTAGAACTTGTATTGGCAAATGAACATCTCAAAAGTTTTGCTTATTTTTTGTTATAAACTATTACCTATGAGTTTTAAGCTCACCCCCTTATCTGTCCCATCTTCAAGTGAAGAGCATGAGATCGAGTAACGAAGAGTTGAGGCATCATTCCACTTTTGCAATGTTTTTGTATTTTAAGCTAGTTTTGTAAAACAAGGCTTTAGTCCCATTTGAGCATTTCTAGTTTATGTAAACTTGGTATTTTTTTTGTTTATGATGTATTGTGGCTCGAAATGCCCATTAATGCTTCGTAAAACTCTTATCTTTTGATATTAATAAAAAATGTTTCGTTTTGCTCATGGTTTTTATTCTTGCAAGATATTTTGATTTAGAAATGAGATTACAGTTTAGAAAAGTTGTTTATGTTTATTTGTATTTTTGTCTTTGGGATTGAATAAATGATGGTGGTTGAAAGAATTTAAGTTTGCATTAAAAAAGGTATGTTGTGAAAGGCTTTGGGTTTTGTTTCAGCGGCTTTTGTCGTAGCAAAGTCAAGAGTTTGCCGTAGTGTATTCGACCTGAAGGTGTTTTACCTTCATGCGGCAACGTCGCCGTGGCGAAGCCAAAAGGTCGTCAAGGCGAAGATAAATTTTCAGGTTTGCCGTGGTGAAGTTCAATCACTTGCTGTGGTGTAAATTAACCAAAGGGTCCATGAGATTTCTCCAATATGTTTGCCACGGCGAAACAGTTAGTTTGTCGCGACGAACTTCCCCTGAAGGGGTTAGTAGAGTTATTCCCATCAATTCGCCGTGGTGAACCTGCCTTGCTTCCTAAGGGCTTTAGCTTCAAATCCCAAGTATTCCTCCGCGCTCACAATCTTTCGACTTCGATGTTAGGCTCCGGAAACAGGTTCTAACACATTATATGAAACTCATCATTTCCTTTAGGTAAACTCTTTTACTTGCACGTAGATAAATCGCAACACTACAGTCTAAACTATAATCAAGCGACCAACTTGATTATCTAACTTTGAATCCATTATTTTAGATTCTTAAAATATACATGTTTCCCATACATCTCTCTATATATGTATATTACTTACAAATGAATCTTGGTACCTTATGACTAGATATATAATGCTCAGAAAACCAAACTCTTTTGTTTCATTAATAATAAATATTTTCATTACAAAAGTAAATGGAAGAAATTAAGTTATAAGTAAATACACTTGCTTTCCAGGGCACTATATTTATATAATTCCAACACCTTCTAATGCAAAACATATCATATTTCTAATACTTCCCTACATCATATATTCTCATGACCATTCTTGGATAAAGAGTATATGAACTATCCTTTCCCCACGCCATCCAAAAATTAAAGAAATCATCATGAGTTCTCATTTAGAAGAGTGTGGTTTTAAAACAACTTTAATAGAACAGTACGTGAAGCTCAAGATCCCAGAAAAGTCAATCTCTCTTTGGAGTTATCAAAACCATAAACATCTTCACATTGTAGCTATTTGTCTTGTTCGAACCCTCCATGGAAGAAAGGGAATACCTGTTATAGCCATAACATATCTTATAGACATTGCTTATATGATGTACCAAATTGCATTAATTGGTACCCTGTTGACAACTCTCAACAATGGAAGTGTCATCCTCCTAATTTCAAATATTAGGCTAGATGATCCCACTTTTTCTGAGCGACTCCAAGTTCAGATCCAAATTATTGGGGCAGAGCAAAATCCTATAGCCATTATGGATACTCTTTACTACCAAATGATATACCATTTGTAGAATCATGTCGTAGATCTCAATTTCTTGAATTCTACATAAGATGCTTTGTATATGGTAGTAGACAGAGCTCATGATTAGCCTACCATAATCCAGATCTTGAAGTAGTTATCACCAATAAAGCTTCGTAAATTGATGTCGACTGAATAGATCACTAACTACCAAAAAGTGTTTCATGCCCCTCACAGGCATTCTTTTCACACTATCACATAGAGATGGCAAATCTAGTCCCTCAATGCACTACTTGAAACCGAATGGAGAACTTTCTATATCAGTCATCATTATGGACATTTTGTTTGGGATGTAGATCCATCCATTTGTGAACCAAATTGTGAGATTTGTCTAAATATGAATTAGATAGTTATGATAATGAGCCTTATAATTAGCAACGAGGGAAGAAGAAGAACAAACAAAGACGACAACGAAAGGAAATCCATCGTTTTCAACTTTCTCCTCCATTTCCTTATCCTTTTAATGATCAAGATCTAGATTCTAATCCTTGGATTGGGATTAAAAACCTAAGACCAAAACCTTAAATCATCTAAGAGTTAGAGATGTCAATGGGTTCAGTCCAGCCCGACCCTAGGCTATAGGTCCATCATATTTTTTTTAGAAAAACTTCAAAAATGACATCATTTTTAACAAAATGATGTCATTTTGGAAGTAACAGGCTGGCCACAGGCTGGGCCAACCATGGTCAACCCATGGCTTACTTGTGGCCAGGTCAACCCAGTCTAAAATTAGGTCGGGCCCTTTTTGACAACCCTACCAAGAATTATTCAAAAATGATGACAAAAAACATTTGATCTATCTAGAGTCAATCTCCAAACATCCTCATCCAGTTATTCCTTCTATTCCTATAGTTCCTACTCCAACCATTCCGTACACGTTGCAATTTCCACTTATCAACATCCCTACACTTAAATGTTTGCTTATCCTCAAGAAAACAAAAAGAACCAAACAAATCAAGAAAACACAAAGTAAGCACGTGCAATATTGAGACAATTGCTTCAACTTAGCAAAACAAATTTAACTATAAACACAATCCTTCAAGTCGTTCTAACTTATTATCAAGCAAAATCCCCGTCTAAACACCTTGGACTAAATATGCAAACTAATCAAAATTTTATTGTTGAGTCTATTCGCCCTATCATTTGCACGCACATATATTGATAATCATTTAGTCAAAACAGAAGTTTAACTATACCTCAATAGGTTTTCATGAAAAATCAAGCTACTAACAAGTTTGGTAGGTTTTTTTCATTTGAAAACATTCTTTTTGAGAAGGGTACACAAACAAATCAGGGGAACTAAACACAATATACAAAAAACATAAGAAGAAAATATTAAAAAAATGAAAAGAGAAGGGTTAGAACACGAAGTCATCCGGGTGACTTAGGCGGTGATATGTTAGAGACAAAGAACAAATACGCTTGACGTCCGAGATTATTACCTTATCTTATAATTGCTTTGAAAGAGTAAGAGAGTTAGCATTCCAAATCATTAAGTGCTGGCCCCTGAAATTTTTTTCTTAACGAATAACCATGATTTAAATAAACTTTGAGGTCTTGATAGATTATTTATTTTTGGAGTAATTAGCATGTCAATGTTAGTAGGATTTTATTGCTTAACTTGGTTAAATTAAAGTGTTAAGGGTGTATAACCAAAAGGGCAAAATTGACAAGTCACTTAAGGCTAAAAGGCTTTAAGACTTAATGAAAGGTCATAGTGGACTTTGCTCATTCATTTAGGGTATAAGTGAAAGACGTAACTGTTGTCTTGTGCGAGAAAAGGGAAGCACGAAAATTGAGGAGAGAAAAAGAGAGTGTCATGGAAGATAGGAAAAGAAGAGAAAAGCTAAGGTTTTTGGGAGATCTTGAAGAGCTTGAAGACTTTAAGGCTAAAATAGGTAAGTATAAGGATTAACCTTTCATGATTGTTGGATGAAGCATATTTAGTGATAGTTAAAAGTGAAAAACGAGGTTGAATGAGTGTAGGAAGTTGTTGATGAATGGTATGAGTTAATGTTTTACCTTTTTGGTTAATGATCAAATATAGATTATGAAATAGTTTATGAGTGATATTGGGGTTGAAGTGAAGTTGAAAATGAAGTATAAGAGATGATTTAGGTTTAAGATGGGTTATATATGAAAGGTGGGAAGTTAAAAACTAGAAAATGTGGCAAAACATGTTCTCGGAGTAGGTTTCTTGACAAGTTCGACGCGATGAACTCAATTTTCCTGCAATTTTTTTGTATGTGTACAAATGGACTAATTTTTAATTTGCTGTAAACTAGAGACATAGGGATGATACAAATTGTATGAAGGAATCAAGTCTAAATTCAGTCTCCAAAAATTTCAATTTCGGGATGGAATTTAAGCATAGAATTTTATTTCAGCATAAGAGTTAGTCCAAATTGTTCAGGTGTGACTTTCTGATTTTTAAACCAAATTGAATGGGATTTTGGTTATTTATTTAAGGAAATGAAGTGAGGCAAGACAGGAAAGAGGAGTAAGAGGAAATACATCCCTAAGGAAGTTTATAAAAAAGGAATTCAAGGCGGGTACATAGTTATAATAGAGTAAATAAGCCACTAAATATTTTCTTTGAATTAAAAAAGTTTAATAATTTCAATTGCATCATAAGTGTTGCATCTATTGCTTCTTGAATGAATTCAGAAATTGTTATATATTTGCTACATGAATTGTGTTGATGATTTGTGAAAAGATTTTGAAATATGATTCTTTTTGAAAAGATGCAAGTTTATGAAATTGGGCTTTAGGAAGTGGTTTTCGAAATATCTCACGTGCATTAAAAACAAGTTTCCCAAATGTGCCATTTGGGCATACTATTTTCAATTCATGAATTACATATTATGTGGGTTTGGTGTAGTCCATTCAAGAATGTCACGTGCATGTTAACTAAGTAAAGACCTCTCCCCCCAGCTCGCTAGTGGCACAGACCTCCTTTATGGACTCCCTAATGTTTACGTCTACGCAAGACCACTTTGTGGGATTACAATAGTATGTCAAGTTTACGACTACACAGGATCGTATTTGGAAATGTGTAGCTTGTCATGTTCATGTATTTACCCAAACCATTCTAATATGCATTTGTGCTTATGAAGTGTTAACAAGTTTGATACATACGTGATTTATAATTGCTCATTAATTGTTTGATAAATTGAGAATTTCGAGAAATAAGTGTTTCGTGATTTTTCATACGAAATTACTATAGTTTCCAAAATGTATAATGGCAATGAGTTTTGAAAATGGTTTTTGCTTATTTCTCGATTATAAATCTGTTACCCACGAGCTTTAAGCTCACCCCCATTCTTCCCCCTATTCAGGTGATGAGCAAGAGATCGGTAGGTTAAGAGTTACGGCATCATTCTGAATTGACATACTTTTATATTTTTAAGTTAGATTGTTGGGAATTTAAGGCTTTAGCTACATTTCAAGTATATTTTTGTATTTTTGGATTATGAAACAAATGATAAATTTATGGTTTGAAATGTCATTAAATCTTTGTAAAACTCTTACTTTTGATATTAATGAAATATGTGTTTGGATTTATCTATGATTTTTCTTCTTCTTTTTTCCGCAAAGTATCCTTTTATGGAAATGAGATTAAGATTTTGAGAACTTAATTAGGGTTAGGTTCTTATCCATTTTGTTTTTTGGGTTGAATTGATGAATCTAGTTGAAGGTTTTTAAGTTGGCTTTTAGTAAGATAGGTAGTTTTAGGTTATGGGTTCTGTTACAGGGGTTTTCATCGCAGCAAAACTAAGAGTTCGCCGCTGTGTAATTCTCCCGAAGGAAATTATGATTTTCTTATGGTGACTTCGCTGCGATGAAGTTATACTTGTCGCCGCAACAAAATTGAACTGAAGGGTCATTGAAGTTTTCTCACATATGTGTACTGTGGTGAAACTACAGTTCACCGCAGTGAAGCTCGCCTTGGCTTCCACAAGATTTTTCTTTTAAATTTCCAAAAGCCTTCCTCCACGTTCAAGCTTCATGATCCCATGTCCGATGTTGGGCTCCAGAAATGGGGTCCAGCATGTTATGGTATCAGAGCGACTAGATTTATGTCTAGGTGTAGGACTAGGTTTAGTCATGAATTGGGTAGGTTAAGACATGAAATGAACATACATTGTTTTAAACGAATAACTTGCATTGTTTTAAATTGTCTCACATGATTTGAAATTGTTTTATACGAATTGAACTGTTTTGTATACCTTGAAAATTGTTTTGCATGAACTAAAGGTTTTTAATTTTTTTAAATTGAAGGAATGAATATGCCACCTCGAAAGAGAACTCGAGGAGCTATGAATCGATCTCACTCTCTCCAAAGGAGCATGGATGAATCCTATATCCCACAAGATGCTGGGACACATTCTGCCCCGGACTCTGAGGCACCTAGTGTGCTATATGAGGTACCTCTACCGCCTTCACCGATGCCTCAAGCAAACCCCATGGATCCTCGGTTCTTTCAAGCTTTCACTCAGGCATTCTCATATGTCATGGCCCAAGAGTCACAAGTTCTGATGCAAGCTCTAGTAGATAGGAGTGGACAGTATGATAAGCTCCACAAGTATGGAGCGGTAGATTTTAATGAAATTATAAATCCGAAAGAGGCTAATGTCTGGTTGAAGAGGACCAAGAGGGTTCTGATTCAAATGAAGTGCTCAGATGAGGAGAAGTTAGATTATGCAGTGAGCTTACTATAGGGGGATGCACTTTATTAGTGGGAATCGGTGCCCTATAGTTAAGATATGCCTCTAGTGTTATCATAGAGAGATTAAGATATGCCTCCAGTGTTATCATAGAGAGACTTTTTGGAAGCTTTCAGGAGGAAATACTTCTCGAGGGCCTATATTCAAGAGAAGTCTAGGGACTTACTCAATCTTACACAGAGGGATATGAGTATGAGTGAGTATGAGCTGAAGTTTACCCTGCTTTCTCGACATACGGCCAACATTATAGCAAATGAGGAGGACAAGTGCCGCAAGTTCAAGGGAGGTCTTCATTTGGGGATCAACGAGAAAGTCTTAATCCATAATTTCTGTGACTACCAGCAGTTGGTAGATGCCGCACTGCAGGCTAAAAAACTGGAGAATATAAGGAGTGAAGTGAGTAGGAAGAGGAAGAATAGGGAGCAGTCTTCTAAGAAGGGAATGAGTGCTTTAATGCCTGAGAGGAGTACAAGGAGTTATCACACACAGAGTGAAGTGGGCAATAGTGGCCTTGCCAAGAAAAACCAGGCAAGGGCAGTTTCAGGGCAAGCCTCAAATATGGGAGGCACTGGAAGGACAGGAAGGAATAAATATACAAACCCCCGATGTGACCATTGTGGGAAACTTCTCAAGGGAGAGTGTTTCAAGTTACTTGGAGCATGTTTCCGTTGCGGGGAGAAGGGACACCTAATCAGAGACTGTCCCCAAATGACAAGGCAATAGGGGTTGCAGTTTCAAGCCCCAATGAGAGTAGAAACAGTGGGAACCAGGCCAGTCACTGAGGTGAGCAGTTCTGGAGCTGTAAAGAAGGCTATTCCTCCAAGAAGGTTAGTGGGTCAAGCATAGGCAAGGGTGTTCTCCATGACCAGAGAGGAAACTGCAACTGCACCTGAAGTTTTTACGAGTATGGCTCAGCAATTTAATTCTGAAGTATATGGTTTAATTGATTCTGGTTCCACACATTCTTTTGTTTATGTAAGCATAGGATTACATGTTGTGAATTCGATGCCTTTAGATAACTCTTTAATTGTTAGTACTCCTTTAGGGAGGAATGTGATAATAAGTCAAGTATATAGAAGTTGTGAGCTCTTCATTGATGGTGCTAGACTGGTAGTAGACTTATTACCTCTAGACCTAAAAGGCTTAGATGTTATACTGGGAATGGATGTTATGAGGAAATATCATGCGAAGTTGGATTGTAACCTTAAGGAGGTGGAATTTGATCTGGGAAATGGTGAGAAGGTGATTTTCAGGGGGACAGGAAAACACCATCGCGAAGAATTATTTTGGTTTTACTAGCTGACAGAATGATGGGAAAGGGGTGTAAAGCCTTCTTGGCACATGTTGGGGACACTAATGTGAATAAAGGGAAGTTAGAGGATTTTCCAGTTGTAAGGGAATTTCCTAATGTGTTCCTAGAGGACTTACCTGGTTTGCCACCGGTGAGAGAAATCGAGTCTGTCATTGACTTGATTCGCGGTACCGTGCCTATTTCCATACCACCTTATAAAACGGCTCTAGCTGAGCTAAAGGAGTTTAAGGAACAGTTGGAGGAACTACTAGAGAAGGGATACATAAGGACAAGTTCGTCACCTTGGGTAGCACCAGTTTTGTTTGTTAAGAAGGATGGAACATGGTGGATGTGTATTGATTGCCGGAGACTCAACAAGGTGACCATTAAAAACAAGTACCCTCTGCCCGAATAGATGATCTGTTTGACTAGTTTCAGGGAGCAAAGATATTTTCAAAGATTGACCTTAGGTCAGGTTATCATCAGCTCAGAATTATGGAGTCTGATGTAAACAAGATAGCCTTCAGGACACGGTGTAGGCATTATGAGTTCCTACTCATGTCATTTGGTTTGACCAATGCTTCAGTTGCTTTCATGGATCTTATGAATAGGGTCTTCAAGGAGTATCTGGATTGATTTGTCATAGTGTTTATCGATGACATTCTGGTGCACTCCAAGAGTGAAGAAGAACATGAGGAATATCTCATAATAGTATTGCAGACACTGAGGGAGAAGGAGCTTTATGTTAAGTTTAGCAAGTATATGTTGATCCGAGGAAGGTTGAAATAGTGGTGAATTGGCATGCACTAAAGATAGTGACAGAAGTGAGGAGTTTTTTTGGTCTGGCAGGATATTATAGGAGATTCGTTGAAGGATTTTCTATGATAGCTACTTCAATGACTAAGTTATTAAGGAAGAATCAGAAATTTATCTGAAGTGAGGTATGTTAGAAAAGCTTTGAGGAGCTTAAGTTCAGATTGACAAGTGCTCTAGCTTTGATTTTTCCTACTGGATATGAGGGTTATACAGTGTATGGTGAAGCTTCGAGAAAGGGTTTAGGTTATATATTGATGTAGGGAGACAGGGTGATAGCTTATGCTTCTCGGCAACTAAAGCCTTATGAGTTGAATTACCCGACTCATGATCTGGAATCAACAGTAGTAATCTTTGCCTTGAAAATTTGGAGGCATTATCTGTATGGGGTTCAGATGAGGATCTTTACTGACCATAAAAGTCTTAAGAACTTACTGAGTCAGAAAAGGATGAATTTGAGACAGAGAAGGTGGATTTAATTGCTTAAGGATTATGATTTGTTGACTGAGTACCATCTAGGAAAGGCGAATGTGCTAGCGGATGCCTTAAGTAGGAAATCCTCAATAGCCCATGTTTAGACAGTTTATCTGCTATTATTGGAAGAGATGGCTAAGCTTAGAAGAAGTTTGAAGCAAGAGGAACCTGATTGTATTGTTGCTACCTTTAGCGTGAGACCGATACTCAGAGAGAAGGTTAGGGAGTTATAAGCACAGGATGCAGAATTGAGGAAGCTCCAAGAAGAAATTCAGAATGGCAAGAAGTCTGAAGTGGTAGTGAGGGATGATGGACTCATGACTGTAGGGAATAGACTTTGTAAGGACGAGATACTGGATGAGGCACACAATGCACCTTATGCCATGCACCTAGGTAGTACCAGGATGTATAGAGATCTAAGAGAGCATTTCTGGTGGAAAGACATGAAGAGTGATGTAGTAGAATATGTAAGTAAGTGTCTAGTGTGTCAGTAAGTCAAGGCTAAACACCAGGCACCTTCAAGCAAGTTAAGGCCATTGTTCATTCTTGAGTGGAAGTCGCAAAGGGTGACTATGGATTTTCTGATGAGTTTGCCCAAGAACAGTAGGAAGCATGATGCCATATGGGTTATTGTTGATCGGTTCATAAAGTCAGCCCATTTTTTGGCAATTAAATAGACTGATTCTCTGCAAGTACTAGTAAAGAAGTATATTGGTGAGATAGTGAGATTACATAGGATTCCAGATTCTATAGTTTCTGACAGGGATCCTCGGTTTACTTCGAGATTCTGGGGAAGCTTAAAAGAGGCTCTAGGGACCAAGTTAAAATTTAGCACAACTTTTCACCCCTAGATAGATGGTCAATCTGAAAGGACCATTCGGACACTTGAGGGAATGCTTAGGGCATGTGTGATGGATTTCAAAGGAGCTTGGGACGAGCATTTGCCATTAGTCAAATTTGCTTACAATAATTAGTACCATTTGAGCATTCAAATGACTCCTTATGAGGTGCTATATGGACGGAGATGTAGAACTTTGATGTGTTGGGATGAAGAAGGAGAAAGGAAACTAATAGGCCCAGAGTTGATTCAAATGACAGTTGACAAAGTCAAGATAGTTAAGCAAAGACTTAAAGCGACCCAGGATGGAATGAAAAGCTATACTGATGCACACCAGAAGGAGATGGAGTATGAAGTCGGAGAAAAGTTTTCTTTAAGACATCTCCATGGAAAAGAGTGATGAGATTCGGTAAGAAGGGCAAGTTAAGCCCAAGATATGTGGGTACCTACGAGATTCTTGAGAGGATTGAACCACTAGCCTATAGATTGGCACTGCCACCAGAATTATCATAGATTTATGATGTCTTTCATGTTTCCATGTTGAGTAGGTATAGATCGGATCCCTCCCACATCATTCAGACCACTGAGGTTCAGTTAAGAGATGATCTGAGTTATGAGGAGATTCCAGTGGAGATCTTGGACACCAAGAAAAAGGTCCTTAGGAACAAGACAGTTAAGCTAGTTAAAGTTATATGGAGAAACCCTTCTATGAAAAAGGCCACATGGGAGCCCTTGGAAGCCATGAGGGAAAAGTATCCACAACTCTTCAATGACTTAGGTAATAATTTCGAGGGAGAAATTCTTTTAAGAGGGGAAGAAATGTTGGCCCCTAAATTTTTTTATAACTAAGCATAATTTAAATTGACTTTGCGGTCTCGCTAGATTTTTTTACGATGGAATTAATGAGCTTGCTAATGTGGGTAAGATAATATGACATACGTTAAGGAAATTGAAGTATTAAAGTAGTACGAGTGTGTAAAGGCAATTTTGGCAAGTTGCATAAGTTTAGAAACAATAAGGCTTTAAATGAAGGTCAAAATGGACATTGTGAAATCATTAAGGGTATAAAAAGAGAAGATGAAGGGTGGGCTTGAGTTGGAAGAAGTCAAAAATATGATTGGAGAAAAGAGAGAAGAGTGAAGCACAAAAAAAGAGAAAAAGAAAAGAAAGAAGATAGTATAGTAGGTGTTGATTTTTCGTAGTCTTAAAGAGTGTTTTTGAGGATGTACAAGAAGGGAAAAAGGTAGAGAAAGATAAGAGCTTTCTTTTGAACTAAATATCCCTTCATTTGGTGAAGGTTTAAGGTAAGAACATTTTAATGCTTTGGATTTTGGAAGGGTTTTGGTTCATGAAGC
>JAOQMP010075434.1:0-19694 GCA_027563575.1 Erythroxylum pedicellare | reverse complement strand
ATGAAAGACAAAACAATTAACTTAGTCTTTCAAGTGAAAGAATCGTGAGAGAGAGTAGTGGTGAGTGGTCACTACCACTTGTCACCTTCCTATGGTCCCATTTGGACACTTATTAATAACTAGTCTATTTGTCTCCAATTTCTATTCCAATTGTCTCCAATTTTCAATGACACTTTTATAAATTCTAAAGTCATTTATCAAAATTTCCATTTTCATTGGACAGTAAATTCTACTACCATTTATCAATTGTCTTGCTACTTGGTATTTTTCTAGTCCAAAATTACCCAAATTTTCAGTAATTTCCTAAATTTCACCAAAAATTCTAAATCAATGCATATACTTTCAAAACAATTTTCAACACATACAAAACCACAAATGTCAATATGATCACATTTATAACTCCATTATACTGGGAAAATGTCAATGAATGCATGTATAATCATTTTAATTTGCAACAATTCAATATTCAAGTGTATATGTATGCTATAACATGTATTAACATGAAATGCGCTTTTTAACTTCTCAATAACTCTTATATACACAATTCTAGGGTTCTAACCCTTAACATGGGATAACGGGATGCTACAACAGCGATAGCAATACCTAAATAAAAAATCCGATCATACATATTATGAAACACTTTTGGGCTGAATACATAATATATGCAATTAAACATCCACACAAAAGTGATCAAAGTATAAACCATCAACTCTTATGACACTATCACCTCTGGGTGAATAGATCATTTAAGCAACGACTTTCCTCCATCTAATGCCTTTATGTATATCTCAAAACCTTATGTAAGGCTAATACCTTTGGGTAGAATATCCAAACATAAGGATAGAGACATCCTCCAAACATATGAGCAGAACAATCCAAAATACTGACTTAAAAGGTTACTTTGGTGACTACATCCTTATCAATACCCTAGAAAGTTCACAAACATAAGGGATACATTTTTATGTCATCCTCACATTCTATATAGGTATAATATATGTAAAAATAAGTTATAAATGCAAAAACCAAATGCACAATCAAATAATCACACACTGATTCTGAAAACATTGTTTGAGAATTTTATTTAAAAAATTCTCAATGAGAGTGACTATCGTACTTTCCCAAATACCGAAACTACCAAATGAGACACAAAACCTTAAGTGTCTCCCTTATGTGCAATTGGAGCACGAAAATGCACTCAAAATTAGCTTAGAAAAGCTTAAAAACCTTTTCTAGAAACCAATTACCAATGTAATAAATCTAGAAAAATTTAAAAATCACTTTAAAAAATCCTCCGACCCGAAAACTAACTGAAAAGGACCCGGGGAGCCACGTGGGTAGATTCAGTTGATGCATACACGCATGCGCCAACCTTAGCAACCCAATGGCAGTACTGTAACACTGCGAGAGTGTGCAATACACGTGCCTGATGGTGTCGGAGAGCAATTTTCGGTGATCCCAGAACCTATTTTTTGTCATTTTTTACCCATTTTAACTCATTTTTCATAGCTAGCCTTATGTATATCACTTTTATGTAATCATATATGCAAAAAACTAAAAAAACAAATGAAAACCATAACAGATGAAAAAAAAAAAACTTCGTTTCCTACAACCTGATCACGCAACTACTCTAATACTACGTGTACCACATAGGATAGACCTTACTACATGTCCCAGATCGTTCATGAAAAGGTTAAAATCGAAGATAATGCGGAATACCTAATTTATGTTTCATATGAATTTTTGAAGTAGTTTTCGAGGCCAAAATGAGCTCCAATTTCCCGAAACTTCCATGAAAAATGTTCATAGACACACGGTTAACACCTTTCTACAGTTTTCTCAAAACGTAAGTGCTCTTAACGGGTCAAAGGATCCATATGCTTACAAATGATGTGAGCAACTGTAGGAGACCTTAACTTTTATATAACTTCCATATCGGGCTTCCTCATCACAAGCTCGATATGGGTTCGGTTCACACTAATCAAGATCCATTTTTTTCCCGAAATTCGACCCATTGGTTTAGATCGTTTATTGAGCCACTTTATTACCTTTGTCTAGATCAAATTACGCAACTTAATTAATAAGTTATTGAAAATACGAAAATACAATTAATAATTGTCTAAATTTATGAAGAACAGATGTAAAAAAATTTCAAAGCCAATCCTTCTCATTGTAGTTGTTTGTTCATCCAATCTAATCTATTTACCAATAGCACTTGCAAGGTAACTCATACCATTGTCCAATACTCTAATGGTATGTTAGGAATGGATCTTAGAGAGGCTTTATGAAGTGACATACCTAGACACCAATTTTTTAGAAACATAGGTTTTCATCTCCAGTGTCAAGGTCTTGATTCTAGAACTCCTTTCATTTCAATATTGTCTTTGAACTTGAATAAGAGTAGTCTTTCTCTGTTACCAAAATCTACTCCAAATCATGCTTTATCCAAAGTGCTTCAGCAAAAGCCTTGATAGAAAGAAACGAAGGGCTTTTATCCAGGGAAAGCCTACTAAGTGGAAGTTCACTTAGCAGCACCAGCTTGTAGTATCTAGCTAGACAGCGGGAGAAATTATCGACGTAGAGCTGACTTCTCGTATGAGTTTAAGCTTAGAAGTTGGCTCCCCATCATTAACTACAGCATTCCAGGCTTTAGGAAGTGTGGTAGGGACAAATAAAAAAGGGGAAGAAAGTAGAGAAGATGTAGGAAAGGTAATAGATGCAGATGAGGAACTGGACATTTGTTTGCTGCCAATGGGCACTTTAGAAGAGGAAGAGAGTAAAACCGTAAGAGGGGTATTTTTGTTAGAAGTAGGAGTTAAAGGGAGTGAAGAGTGGATGGGACGAGTAGAAGAAGACAACATGTTGACTGCCACGTTTTGATGTGTACCCTGTTTTTTCCTGATTGTCATGTTTTGCTTGCAAGACTCTCTATCAAAAGATAATAGAAAAAAAAAAGACTAATTCGACGGAAAATAATTGCAAGCATGTACGCAGTAGTGACTGAAATTCGGAGCACGAAAAGCCATGGATTGCGGCATTGATTTGTTATTAGCGATTAGCAAGTCCTTTGGTAAATTCAGTATTGCTTAATCCCAATTAGAATTACCAATGCGAAGAAAGTTACGTGTTAATTGTTTTTCCCATTAACTTAAAGTCTAAAACTCTTTTGCAGTTTGCAGACAGCAATAATCCAATAAAGCAGTCATTTTGGAAACAAAATTGACCAACCGAAACCTTACTCCCACTCCCAACAAACGTTCATAATGCGTAACATATACAAGTTTCAGACTTGGTGACGGTACCGTGAGGTCTATCTTTCGTTGCTTGTTCCTACTTCATGTTTTCTAAAATGTTTTTCGTTATAAATTAATTCCCATACGAAAATGAGCAAGTTTCATTTGGTATCTGATTGGACGAAGTTATGTTGCAAGTACAACTCAAATCTCAGTTGCAATTTGTTAATTATGCCTATTCCAAACCATTGACCTATTTGAGTACAACAATCGCAACATGGATTGTTATATGGTTCTTATTTTAGTTCTAATAGAATCGTAGTAATTCAAACTGTTGAAGATGGGTTTAGGTTGGAAAAAGTTTGAACGATGAATGAGAGGGTAGGAAAGATATATATTATCTCTTGCAGGTGTAGATTTCCATTCAAGTCCTCTTAATTTAAGGGGGAGGAGTGCGACCATTAGGAATCTATTTAATATTGGGAATCGAGTTTTACTATTGTGGTTTTTCAAATGAAGTTTACAAGACAGGCTACTTAGCTAAATATTTAGGAACAGAACATCTCATAGGCCAAGGAAAATCTCTTGCATTGATTGTCTTGTTTTTCTTTTTTCTTTTCACTTCTCTTGCATACAGAGATGTTTGAACAACAAAACAAATATAAATATTCAAATGCCCCAATTCAATGACTAAACAAAATCGTTGACCTATTTCAATAGGCTATTCACAACTTGGCCTTAAAGTCATTGATTAGCACCTAGCAAGACTTAAAAAATTTCTTGACGTCTTCACAACCTTATGAATGTGGACCACTATGTCTTAATATAACCTTATATACCGGTGCCAAAGCGTATTGTTTTAAAGTGTCTTTTGATGATTACTAAAAACAAAGTGAAAAGACATGTCAAACCTATCACTTGTTTGCTTTTCTCAGAGGCTGCTAATATTTTTTACTACCATAGACCATGAATCTTGACACCACCTAGGTTATACTGGATCTGAAAAAGTTAGTATATTGGACACCTATTTTATTTAACTTTCAAAACAAAACCATGTGACTTTTCCATATGGTGGATGTTTGGGTTTGCCTTTTAAAAGTATTTTTGGTATTTGTAAAAAGATTTTGAGGTAAGGTACAAAAAAAACACAGTTTGTAATATGTTTGGTTAACATTTTTTTTGGAAAACACATCTTTCAGCATCATAAATTTAAATTTTAACATTTTTTAAGGAATTTTTCAATACAAATAAAAATATACTTTTTACTTTGTACAAAATTCTTTGACATTAATATTGTCTGTAAGTAATATTATCTCTATTTATTAATTAATTGTATAATAATCTTACTAAACACTTGAATACTTCTACTCAATATTATTTCCAACCCTTTTATCAAACATACGTCATTAATAATACTTTGACCGCAATATTTTTCAAACATCAACTTCAACTATAGTTTCTCCTTCAACTACGCTTCATCTTTACCTCATAGATAATATAACAAAATTCAATACAAATTAATGTTTTTAATATGGCCACGGACAAGTCTATGCTATTAGATATGCCTTCTTCCTTAGGTATTAGTTAAATCCAGAGATTACATAATCATATTGGAGAGTGAGGGAAGTCGAATTAGTAATTCAATTTGGTTGATTTCAAAAATCAATTTTTTCTATCGAACCAGAGCTGGTAAATTGTATATTGTTCCAATCCTATTTGATCAAAAAATACATTTTATTGTTTCATAATACTTTTGGTTTAATTATATTCTATTATTTATATTCTAATTATTACGTTAATATATAGCTCAATTTAGTTTAACTCAATTTGAATTAAATCTTAAGTCTTATTATTTCAATTTGATATCATTGAATTCCATTTTAAACAAAGATAGATTTGGACGCTTGGGGTGTTACATAATATCTTATTCTCCAAAGTGTCTTAAGCGGTGGCAACTCATGAGGCACAACGGACAGAATATAAAATAAGCTCTCGAAACTCACCTATCAAACAATCATAATCTTAAAGAAATACACAATTCATAATTCACAGGCTCACCATAGATAATTTTACCATTGGATGAGATATAAAAAACCCAACAGTCGGCTAACAAGGTCAATACATGTTTTGATATTGAGTTTCATTTCAAACGGATGATGCCGATTGAGAAAATCGAGACCAATTATTTGAGGTCAATGAAACTCAGATCCCGATGGTACTTGGAGCCGCGAGGGTTGAAAATAGAGCATTAAAAAATAGAGATTGATTATAAGTCACATAATAATATATTTAAGGCATGCATCTAGGCTAATATCAAATGAAGATTTGAATAAGCCCTTAACTCATGTCACCAAATTCTGTGAGCAGTAATAAATTGTTTTGTTAAAAAAAATCAAGAAACGTTTTGAAGTAGGGAATTCGTTTATTCAACATGTTATGACTATTTGTAATGATATTTAACTTGATGTGAGTGTAACAAAGTTACCTCAAAATTTGCGTGAATATGATAAGAACATAAGTTGTAGTATACTTAATCACATTATAAATAAATAAAACTCGTTGAACAAGAGATAATGAGTTGCTAAAATATTGAAATTGAGCAGTAATTTGATATGAAATGGAATTAATAATTATTAAATTATTTTTGTTACTCTATGTAAATTAAGGAAAACAACACAATCTTGAAAATACATCTTACTAAATTGATCTAAGATATATATATATATATATATATAAATATTTGAGTTTTAAACTAACTTTAATGAAAAATGATTTAGTCAATTGAATTTCTTTATCAACAGGATAATATTTATTTTATTATTTAAATGAAGGGATTTAAAGTTCACTTTTATTTAAATTTCTAATCACTCCGATCTCCATTTACATCTTACTGTATATTCGTATAATAATAAAATTAGAACATAATTGTTAGGATATAAGTGTTGTACTGCTGTTTTTTTCAAACAAAAACCGATAAAGATTTGTTATTTTACAGATGATATGAAATGCAGAAAGTAAAGAAGACCAAGATTTTTACTTGATTCAATAGCTTTCAATGCTATCTACATCCAAGGTTCCCACTTTCTGTGGTTTCAACTAGTAAGAAGAAGATGAAAAACAGTTTTTACAGATTTTGAGTGTTTTTCCCTAAAAATACTTGCAAAAGTCTTTAACTCTCCTAATACTCACTGGTAAGTACCCTAATACACTCTCAAACTTTTTTCACTCTAACTCTTACACTCTCTGATAATTGAATACAATATATGAAAGATGAAGTCTCTATGTATGTCCTATTGTGTGCCTGATGCTTGTGATCTGCTCTTTTTATATTGTGTTGAATGCAGAGGCTTTCGGGTCAGGTTGCATAAACAAGACAATGGTCATGTGCTTCCCACGTGAGTCACTTAATGCTTCTGCTGTGTGTTTTGTATTGTCTAAAGTTATGTTTAATTGTTTCAGCTTCTGAAGTATGTAAACGACTGTGTCCTGAGTAGTGAAGTTTCTGTCTTATGTTTTGACATGTGTGAGTCACATGGGTGTGTCTTAATTCTTTGTCTCATTCTTGTTTCTGACAGATAAGAACCTTTGAGAATTTCTCTTCTTTTCTCTCTTCGATGTCACACCTTCTGCTCTTCAATTTTTCATCTTTCACTTATGAGTTTGTTGTTTCTGAGTGTAGATTGGTGGATTATAGGTGATTTCCTCACATTATTCCCTCTTACTCCATCAATCTTCACTCTGATTACAAATCTGAGAGTGATTTTGAGAATTCGAAACCCTAGTTTTTTGCCACACTTATGAGATTGGATGAAAGAGCCTTCAATGTCAAGCGGCTTCACTAATCTGTAAGTAGTCCGTACAGAAAATGAATTTCTTTTAAGTTAATACCTTAGTCCTAAAATCTAATGGATTTCTTTCTCCTGTGATTTTCTCCAAGTTAAAGGTCCCCTTGGTGATTCGGTCTCTGGCAAAGTGTAATCGCACATCTATGTGCTTAGATCTCTCATAAAGCACAGGATCTCTACTCAGGTACAAAACACTCTGACTATCTATGTAAATGATTGGCTTTGTGATGTCTGTGTTAATTTCTTTTAGTATACTTGACAGCTATGTTAGCTTCTTTACTCCTTCATTGATTGCATAATACTCTGCTTCTGTGGTAGATAGGCTTACTAGTAATTACTGTTCTAATTTCTAGCTGATTATGTTTGCTGATAATGTGAAAACATATGCTGAAATTGACTTTTTTGAGTCCTTATCTACTACATAATCTACATCCACATAACCACATAAAGACAAGTAATTGCATTTAGTTAGTTCGGCTTTAGAGAAGCATAGTCCATAATTAATTGCTCCAGATATGTATTTGAGAACACCCTTGAGCCCTTGCTAGTATTCTAAACCTAGATTGCCCATGAATTTACTTAGGATACTAATGGTATAGGCTAGATTAGGCCTTGTGCATAGCATAAGGTACATAATACGTCCAACACCTACATCATATGGATAGTGAGTCATTGCTCTCTTTTTATCCTCAATCTTAGGACTCTTGTTAGATATTATCTGTAGGTGAGATCCTAGGGGTACAAAACTAGGTTTTGTTTATTCCATGTTGAATTGAGCTAATATCTTTCTGATATAATTCCTTTGAACAAGCCAAAGTTTCCCTTCCCTCGTATTTCTGATTATTTGCATTCCTAGAAGCTTCTCAGCTTCTCCCAAATCTTTCATTTCAAAATGAATGCATAAATCATACTTCACTTTTTGAATTCTATTCAGATCCTTCCCTCTAATGATAAGGTCATCTATATAGACTAACATAAAGACTGCTTTAGTCATTCCTAGATCTTTAAAGTATAAGCAGTAATCATATGAACTTCTAATGAAGTTCATACTAGCAGCAACCTCATGGAACTTCTTATTACATTGCCTAGGTGCTTGTTTAAGCCCATATAGGGATTTCTGTACTAAATAGACATAGTTTAGCTTATTCTTATCCTTAAATCTGACTGGTTGCTTCATATAGATTGTCTCTTCAAGCTTTCTATATAGGAAAGCTGTCTTATTGTCCATTTGATGGATTTTACAGTCATATAGTGTAGTTAGAACTAAAATAAGCCTAATTGTTTTGAATTTGACTACTGGAGAGAATATCTCCTTGTAGTCAATTCCTTCCTTCTTTCTAAACCCCTTAGCTACAAGTCTAGCCTTGTAAATTCTAGGTTTTGCTTATGTGACTGTTCTTAATTAGTTTAGCTTTTGGAGGTTTAAGCACTAAAGTCCAAGTCATGTTCTTTATCAGTAAAGAATATTCTTTCTCACAAGCTGTTTTCCACTGTTTTGCATATTTACTTCTTATGGCTTCTTCATAGGTTTCTGGGGCCTTATTTTCTATAGTTTCAGCCATAAAGCATGCAAATGCAACCAAGCTTAGATCAGTGTACCTCCTATTAGGTATTCTCTGTCTTAGCTGCCTATCCCTTGTGAGTTGATAGTCTTGTAGGTTTCCTTATACATCAACTGAAGTTGTGTATGGGGTTTCTTCTTCACCCACCCCTTTAGTCTCTTTTATCCCTAGTTCATGATGTGTAATGCCTTGTATAGGCTCCGCATCAGGGGTTGAGTAATGTCACCTTCATCAGTTTCTGGTGGCACATAAAATTAGACTAATTGGTTCAATGACCCTAAGTTCTACTAAATTTCCCTTTGGAAATCTGAATTTGCGAAGCTATTGTTCAACAGAGGTAATTCATCTTCCTTGAAGATTACATCTCTACTTATGATAGTTTTGTAGCCTCCCTTTTGGAGTAGTAAGATCTTGTATCCCTTAACCCCCTCTGGATAGCCTAGGAAAACTCCCTTGATTGCTCTAGGTTCCAATTTTCCTTCTTTCTGATGTACATAAGCTGCACATTCGAAAGTTCTAAGGTAAGTAAGGTTAGGTTTCTTACTATTCTATACATCTTGTGGAGCCTTATAATCATTATCTGAGGTGGGGAGCCTATTAATTAGATAGGCTACAGTCCTAATGGTTTCTCCCTATAGAGAATGTGAGCAACCTAAAGAGAGAAGCATGCACCTGGTCTTTTCTAGGAGAGTTTTATTGAGTCTCTCAGTAACTCTATTCTGCTGAGGTGTAGCTCTCATTGTTTTGTGCCTTAGGATGCCTTTATTGTTGTAATACACCTCAAACTTTTTATTGCAGTATTCTAATCTATTGTCAGTCCTTAGGCATCTTAAATTCTTCCCAGTATAATTTTCCATAAGTGTATGTCATCTTATGAAATTTTCCAGTGCTTCATCTTTCCTCTTCATTGGATAAACCTAAAACTTTTTGGATTTTTCATCAATAACAGTCATGAAGTATAGATTTCCTCCTGTTGTGGGTACTTGAGCTAACCCCCAGAGATCACTATGAGCATATTTCATGATCTCTGTCGTCCTCTGTGCTCCTTTCTGAAAACTGGATCTGTGATGCTTTCCAAACACACAAGATTCATAGAATTCCAGCTTCTGTAGGTTTTGATCAGGGATTAATCCTTTTTTAGAGAGGTGGAACAAGCTTTTGTTCCCTGCATAACCTAACCTTACACGTCATTGCTTGGTTGGTTCATCATTTCCTTTCTCAATAACTTGATTAACTTCAGTTGAGCTTATAATATAATACAGCCCACCCTTTTCAATTCCTCTAATAATGACTCTAACATCCTTTAGGATTTCTCTGAGTCCATCTTTGATCTGATCTAAAACTCTTGCTTATCAAACAAGCTTTCAAAAATCAGATTTCTCTTTAATCCAGGCACAAATCTGACATTACTAAAGATCCTTCTCTTTCCATCAAACATATTGATGGAGACATTTCCAATCCCCTTCATCCTTTGCTGCCCAAATCTACCATTTTGACCTTAGCGGTGATTAGTTCAAATCTAGTAAACCGGTCTCTATGCAGTGTAACATGCATTGTACAGCTTGAGTCAAAAATTCATTCTCTACTCAGGTCTTCACTGTCCTCAGTGACAACTAGAATCTCATCACCACTTGAATCTACTGGTTTTTCTACATTTCCTGCATCTCCACTTTCTACAACCTTATCACTTTTCTTCTTTCTATAATCCCTTGCAAAATGTCCCTCCTTATCACAGTAAAATCACTTCTTTCTTTTTCCCTTTTTCTTCTTTTCATCACCTTCCTTGGTGTGCTTATCCTTTCCACTTCCCTTCTACCACTTTTCTTTCTTGCTATTTTTCTTATAAGACTTTTTGTCATGACTATTTTCTACAAACATTACTTCTGCCTCTTTCTTAAATGGATTAACATCTACTATTTCTTCAATTAGTGAGTCTAACACCCTCTTGATAGTGAGAGATTCTCCACTAGCATGCTTAATTACCTTCTTGAATGCATTGAATTCAGAAGGTAAACCCCTTAAGAATTACTACAGCTTGATGCTCCTCAGATATTTTTTTATCTGTAGCTTCTAAGTCTTGAATTAACTTAAAGAAATAGTCTAAATTGTCATCTAAAGAGACAAAGGTATTCATCTTGTAGTTAGCAAGATTGTGGAGAAGTGTCTTCCTCATCTTATTAGGAAGACACTTCTTTGCATAAAGTTCATCTAGTTTGATCCATAGCTTCTGTGTAGTGTTACAATTTTGCACTTTTCTTATCACTGTTAGTGATAAGTGAAGCATTAACTTGCAGTGTGCAAGTCTTTGCATTTTAAGTCTCTTTACTGGATTAGTCTCAAGATCATACTAATCTTCAATAGCCCCATAACAATCATAGGACTCAAGAAGAGCTTGCATCTGGAGTTTCCAGATGGTGAAGTCTTCTTTTCTAGTAAATACATCCATTTATTTTCCTACCATTGTGACTGTAGTTTAAAGAAATAAAAGACCTTTACTTACAAACAATTCTTTATGATCTTTGTGCTTCTAATAGTCAAGAAAATGCCTAAGTAGGTTTCCGAATGCTTTAATACCAATTCTGTTAGGATAGATGTGTTGCATTGCTATTCCTTTTAGCAAAAAACTAATAAAGAAGTTAACTTTGCAGATAAATGTGAAATGTAGAAAAGTCTCAAGATTTTTACTTGGTTTGATAGCTTTCAATACTAAATACATCTAAGGTTCCCACTGATGTGGTTTCCATTGGTATGAAGAAGAAGATAAGAACTTATATAGAGATTAAGTGTTTTACAAAACACTTGCAAAGAGTCTTCAAAACTCTCCTAGTACCCACAGGTAAGTACTCTAGCACTCTCTGATATTCTCTCACTCTATTCTTACACTCACAGATAATTGAATACACTGTAATGAAAAATTGCAATGTCTATCTCTGCTACCTTTGATGCTTGCATTGTGTTTCTTTTATAGTTGATGAAGAGAGTGGCTTTTTGATGAACATGCATGAACCAGATATGTACCATGTGCCTCTCACATGAGTTATTAATCCATCTGCTTCTAGTCTATGTCTTGTGTTGATTGAAGCTTCATTTTTTTGTCGTCTTCTGATGTATGTAATATGATAGTGTATTGATTAGTGTATGTCACGTGGATGTTTCTTAATCTGATTTATGTTCTTTGTCTGAATGAACTTTCTAGAGCTTCTCTCTCTTTCTCTCTTCATTGCCTTTAAACATTTTTTCTACGATTCCTCCTGTTTCATCTGTTTTTGTTGTTTCTGAGTTGAGGTTGATGAAGTATACGTGATTCCCATCACAACTAAAATTCTGCAAATTGATATAGTTGCTGGTGCTTTAATTCGTACACTGGGCTGCATGAAAGATTGGTTGATCGGTCAAGTTGGCCTCAAGGAAGTTGTAGATGAGATAGTATATTCGTACGAGGCGCCATTCACTACGGAGATATGGAAGTCCATTTTCGACAAGTTGTAGAGGAAATCTCAGTTCGCAAATGATCCGGAAATAGCGAAGAGGATATGCTCTGCAAGAGGTGAATGGATCATCCAGGAAAATTATTCAGAAGATAAAAACCATATTGAACAAGAGTCTGAGGATAAGGATTCAGAGAAAGACCACCTTGATTTGATGCCATACATAATTGATGTTTCATATGATGAGAGCCTTCTGCTATGAGACGTAGCCACAGAGCTCCTCTATAACGGCGAAACTTCGGATCTTGTCAGCAACGAAAGGCTGTTCAGCAAGATACTGTCAGATTACATGTTGTATCTTCTGATTGTACAGGCTTGTATGATGACTCCTGTGGCAGGCATTGGTAAGATCAGATATCATGATACATGTGCAGAGGCTGAGAGATTTATCAAAAGGAGGAGTCTTGGATTGGAAGATTTGAAGTCTGTTTGTGAAAAAGATTCTTGATGTGAACACAGAGGTTAGGCCCATTAGCGTGAAAAGGGACAGAAGCAAATCTATGTTGTTTGATGCATGTAGGCTAGCAAAAGAGTTGCAGAAACTAAAGGAGAAGAAGAAATGGGAGAAGTTAAGCAGGATATGGGTGGAATTGTTGTCATATGCTGCTAGCCATATCATGGCCTATGGGCATGCCCAACAAGTATGAAAAGGTGGAGAGTTGGTTTCTTTGGTTTGGCTATTGATGACCCATTTTGGGATAGGGGACCAATTCCATATCAATGAAGGACATGCCAGGGCTAAATTGATTGTTGGTTAGAAGTATCTACTAGTTGCTGAAGTTCACCAATCCTAAAAACTCTTGAGTTAAAGAAAGATCCAAACTTTTGTTAACCTTCTTTATTTTCTCCTTTCTTTTGATCCATAGCATGTAATAGAGACTAGTATTACACTTCACTACAACCTGCCTAGGTACCCCTAGCTGTGCCTGTGAGAGATTACAGAATGAGATTGGTCATTGTAATTTACGTTTTCTTAAAGGCTTACACTATGCACATAACAAAGGAATGGCGACTAAATTTGATAATTTATGTAACCGACAACATCATTATCATCTCTATCTTTGGCTTTGGACGTCAACGACCTCCATCCTCGATATGGTCCATGAAAACTCCTCATAATCCTTTAATTTTTTTAACACTTTTTAAAATTACTTTGACTACTTATTCTTGTTATCTAACCTTAAGACTTATTTTGGTAACAAAATGTATATTTCAAATTATAATTTCTATTTCGAGTTGTAGTGAAAGTTAAGCTTATACTTGTCTAGAGTTTATGTAAATGTCTCTAATCTTAACAAGAAAAATTCTATTGCTTCTCCACTCCGTAATACATTTACAATAATTACTTGTTAGAGCCTGATAATTGGAGAACTTACCAAATTTTGAGAAGGCGTCGTGGTTTTTTTTTCCTATTAACGATTTTGAAAGGTAAAGCTTAATAACATCAACATTTTAAGGTTGGGCATTTTTGCCCTAGTCATCAGTCAGAACGATTATCTTAGAATGCATCAACATATGTTGTTCTTTTGATAAAACTTGAAATTGCTCTGACGAATAACGAAGTAGATGAAGCATGGACAAGTTTTATTGATTTCAACAGGTTGCATAGTCTTCCTGTTGGATTTTTACTAAGTAGATTGATTGCTGAACTAACTGACTCATCTGAATCCAAACTGTCATGTAAAGTAAGTAGCTTGGTCTTAGCGATTTTGGAAAATAATCCCAATTTACTTCAAGTCAGCATCCCTACTAAAGTTACACCCTCGGTAAGAGCACAAATGTATCTTCCTACATTTATGATCTTTATGGTCACATTGGAGAGATATATGGCATCCCCATTATTGTCAACATCATCAACACTCAATTGAATCTCGTATAAATACGGAATCTGGGGAGGTTTGATAATACGAAGCCTTGCCCATTGCATAGTAAAGAGGCTATTTTCGATAGACCCAAATGTAATGTAACATAAAAATATTTAAAAAGTCAAATAAACATAAAATATGTATAAAAATGAAGAAATTAATAAATAATAATTAAAATATAATATAATAATAACAACTTTAACAAAAACTAAAAATCTTCATTAGATGATGCAAGTTTAGAAGACAAACTCATTACGAAAATTTCAGGACAAATAAACATGATGTGTTGCTTAGCTCTACTTATACCTGATATACTGCAAAGTTTTTCTCACCATTTTTTGAGTTGTAGGGGTCATCCTTGCTCAGTGACCATGCTAATCTACTTTGTATCATTCTAATTTTATCGAATGTCCCTGCAGGGATAACCAGTAGCTATTTCTTCATAATAATTAAAGGTTAGTTTGCTACTTTAAGTTAATGATGTGGTTTTATTTAAGTTACTTAGACGAAACGACAAACCACTAAATCGTTTTATTAAAAACTAAACCAAACACATGGCTTTACTATTAAGACGTGTCTTAACTCGAGCAATAATCCATCCGTAGCAATGAAAAGACTTATGTACCTAGGCACTTAATGTAGACGACTTTGTTCTAATAAGACCAGTTTTTGAAGAACTCAACATAGGAAGTTGTAACCAAACTTCCACTGTTGATAGGGAATATCCCATTATTACTTATACCAAGTACTGTTCATATTCTTAAAAGTCATAAATGATCAAATCATAAAAAGACAATCTTTACCAAAAAAATGTGTATCAAGGGAAACCAACAACAAACTAAGGAGTAAAAATTAGAACTCGAGAAAAAAGAAAAATTAACAAGATGATATGAATGTGAAGAGTTTCTTTTTAAATCACGAAATCATTGAGCATTCGGTTGTTTGCATCAATCTACCATTTATAATAATAGTTCATTTAAACAAGTAAAACAAAAAGAAGTGCAATGAAATAAACCAAGTAACCATTCATACAATTGAACAAATCTAAGCTGCATAAGCTTACCAGAACCATGGCGACAGAGCAAAGAAATTAGATTTGTTGAAGTGAAAACCACTTTCCTCTTTTCACAGTCAAATGGAGAAAAGTAAAAATGGTGGCACTCATGCAAAACACACAAAGAGAGATGTGAAAGCACTCGCCTTTCATCTAAAGCCCAACAAACACTATAAACAAGGAATAGGGCAGAGAGTAGTGTTGAAGCAGAAACAGATGAAAAAGGTTCAAACTTGAAACAAAAAAGGTTCAGACAAAGCCCTTAAAACGAGCTAAAACTTGGTCAAAAAAACTAGAAACTTTAAGAGAAAGAGCTAAACGGTTGTCAAGCTTTTGAAACATTCGTTAAACAAGTAACAGAGCTAGGTTAAAGCAAGAGAAGAGCCAAAAATTGAGGAATTGTGAACAAGAAGAGAGAATCATATAATGAACTGAGAAATTTTATTAATAGAAAAAGGCAAATCCAATATTGTTTTTGATAAATACTGAAGAGCACCAATAATTATGTAGATTTATAAGGACTGACCTTAATACGGAAACAGTCGATCAATTCTTTGTTTGCTAGTCCACGTTTTATGGTTAGCTACTAGAGTCACCGTTAATCCACACCCTAAACTCTAACCCTTGATAGTGTGATTCACGTGAGGAAGAATGAAGGGAGTTTTCTCTTTCGTTCGGATTTAGCAAAATTGTAGAGAGAAAGAGAACCAAAACTTATTTGGTTTCTGATGTATTTGTTGTCTTAAGAAAAAGAACTATATCCAGCCAACTTCCTGTTACTCTTTTTATATTAGAAAAAACTAACGAAAGTTAGATATATATATATATATGGTCGTTTGTGTAACTGCTAACAACTCCCACTCGGCCACATAAGCCACAAGTTACATCTTCTCTCTAAAATTTCACGTGTCATATTGAGAATGGGGCATGCAACCATTTAAAGACCCAGTAGTGTTATATTAAGTCACCATCTAACTACTATAACACTTTCACATAGTCATGATACCCCAAATCATCCAAAATGTCACCAAACGCATGCACTGTCCCATTATGCTTATAGATATATCATATGATTATACACTAAGTATATTTGCCCGGGATGATATGGTGATGAAAGAAAAGATTCTTCCTTAGACACTCATAATAATCCATCTTAGCTTAACTGCTTTCCTAATGTGCTCTATTGGACTGTATACAACTTAGCCCTTGAAAAAAACACACTAAAGTAGCAACACTAAGCCTTGACTTCATATCCTAGTTCTAAGTCGAAGGGTTTCATTCGATTAGACATTAAAGTTTATGGGATCATACAGTGATAGAGAAAGGCATTTAATTGTCACTCCACAAGAAGGTCGTTATATAGCACACACAGTATGAAATGTGTGTCATAACATAGCTCCCACTAAGTTGGGCATGTCACTCTTTTATGCCATGCAGATCACGAATCTAACTTTACTTAAAAACTAATCCGAGCCACTAGATTAACATACCTAATGCTAATCTTGACATTCGAGATTTGGCTTTAAGGCTTCAATGTGAAGTCTGAATCTTTCACATCCAACTCATCGGAGTCTCATCTTAAACTTACTAAGGTGACTATTCAAATATAAAAACTTATCATGCATACTACACAAGTATAAAGATAACACAATATTACATACACTCAATATTAATATTGTGAAGTCTCATCCTACTCACTACTTAAGCATTAAGGCGATTGCCTGTATGATAAGGTCATTCAAAAGCCTAGTGTGTGTGGTAACATTACAATGTGCCTTATCATGTAATTATGTACCAATGAACATTTGAGAAATAGACTTTTATTAAACAAAAGCTCGTTATAATTAAAAATATGTCCATCATACAACAAGATATAACTCAATGGAAAGACTAATCCCTACGCAAACCTAAACTCATCACATGAGCCTTAAACGAATCTCGGGGAATAGGTTTAGTTAAGGGATTAGCTACCATCTTGTTAATAGGTATATACTTTATAACAACCTCTTTATTTTTTATGGCGTCTCTTACAAAATGATAACGCCTTTTGATATGCTTAGATTTTCTATGAAACTTTGGATCTTTAGCAAACTGTATGGCTACAGTGTTGTCACATAACATTTCAACATGATCATTAACTCTAGGAGTAAGATTAAGATGCTGGAGAAAACTTCTCAACCATATTACCTCCTGAGCGGTAAGACAACAAGCAACATATCCTGCTTCCATTGTTGATAATGATATATAGTCTCGCTTCTTGCTACACCAAGATATGGCTCCCCCTCTTAAGGTGAAAACATATCCTAAGGTTGACATAGACTCATCCGGGCCACCACCCCAATCGGCATCCGAATATCCCCTTAACCTTAAATGCCCGCCTTGATAGCAAAAGACCAGGTCTGAAGTGCCACGAAGGTAGTGAAAAATCCTTTTGATTGCTTGCTAATGAGTAGGTCCTGGGTTGCTTTGTTAATGACTTAACAAACTAACCGCAAAGCAAATGACAGGCCATGCACACAATATAACATACATTAAGCTTCCTACAGCACTAGCATAGGGAACATTACTCATTTTTTCTTTTTCCTTATCTATTTTAGGCATTAATCAAGACTCAAGGTAAGACCCTTTTCAACTGGAGTATTAACGACCTTGGAATAATGCATTCAAAAACGTTCTAAGATTTTATTAATATATGCTTCCTAACTTAAACCAAGAAGCTTCTTAGGATGATTTCTAGTTATCTCCACACCTAGGACATACCTAGCTTCACCCATATCTTTCGTATCAAAAATAGAGGACAACCACTCTTTAGTGGTTTTGAGCATCTCCATATTAGTGCCGGCTAGTAATATGTCATCAACATATAAAGTGAGAAATAAACATTCCACTTGTTGTTCTCTTGACATACACACAATGGTCTTTTGAAACCGTGACTAAGCCAAAAGAAGTAATAGCTTCATGGAATCTGAAATACCACAATCTGGAAGACAGTTTGAGACCATATATGGATCTTTTAAGACGATACACTTTGTCTTCTTAACCTTTTGATACGAAATCAATAGGTTGATTCATATAAAATCTCTTCCTCAAGGTTACCATAGAGGAAAGCAGTCTTTACATCCATTTGAAACAACTCCAGGTCCAAATGGGCAACCAGAGCCAAAAGTAAGCAAATAGAGGCAAATCTCACTACAGGAGAAACTATCTCTTTATAGTCTATACCCAATATTTAGGTATAGCCTTTCGCTACCAAACGGGCCTTGAGCTTGTCGATCATTCCATCCATATGATCATGTTGAGAACCACTCCCACTATCCCCTTAAGATGTGAGATTTTGAACTTGTAGACTATCCACAGGTTCTTGGTTTAGAGATTGAAGACGAACCTCATTCTCGATTTGGTTCTCTTAGGCAGGAAAAGTCTCAGTGACTTGGCGAGTAACTAAATTCTCCCCCTTATCGAGAGTATCCTGTTGTAACTCATACAAATCTAGGTCCTTTTTATTTCACCTATGCTTGGGAACTCATCCTCAAGAAACTCCACATTGCGGGAAGCAACTTTCGTCATGCCACCGTTCGGGTGCTCACCAAACATAACATACCCTTTAGAATGTTCGGGGTATCTTATAAACACCATTTTAGTGGCTTTTGGATCAAGTTTTTCATGTTTATGAGTTGGGTTGTGTGTATAACCAGCCGAACCCTATGGGCGCAAATGATCTAAAGAGGGCTTTCTTCCATTCCATAACTCATATGGGGTAGCAGGTACACTTTTACTTGGCACACGGTTAAGAATATAAGTTCTTGTGAGCAATGCATCTCCCAAAAAACTAATTGGAAGATGAGAATGTGCCATCATTGACTTGACCATGTCAAGCAACGTTCGATTCTTACACTCCGCAACACCATTTTGTTGTAGAGTTCGAGGAATCATTAGTTGCCTTATCATACCCTTTTTCTCACAAAATTCTTTGAGCATATCAGATAGATATTCTTGACCACAATCGGTCTAAAAAGTTTTAACTCTTCTTTCTAATTGTGTCTCAACTTCAGTCACAAAACGTTTGAACACATCAAGTGCTTCATAATGATGAGCTAAAAGATACACATAACCATAGTAAGAATAGTCATCTATTAAAGTGAGAAAATAGATAGCCCCATGACGTGCCTTAACATTCATGGGTCCGTAAATATCAGAGTGAATAAGCTCTAAGGGTTTAGACACCCTTGAAGCCTTATCAAAGGTTTCGTGGTTGCCTTACTAGCTAAACATGACTCACATCTAGGAAACTTAACCTTAGTGAGTCGGTCTAAAAGACCTTGTTTAGTTAGCCTACTCAATCTTAGCTAATGTGACCAAGTCTAGCATACTATTTAACAGATTCAGAATCAGGATCAAAATATGAAACATAAACTGAAGACGAATTATCATAACATGCATCCAAATCAAGAATTAGAAAATCAATTTTCAATGTAGCATGGCCAAAAATATTGCCATTATACATAATATCCAATCCATAATGATTAGAACTAAAAAAGAATCCTGATTTTATTAAAGTTACAAGAGACACATGTTGGATCGGAAAAAGAAAGCATGCTATATTTGGAGAAATGGTAGATTTCAAAACTTTTAAGAAATCATTTTTCCAGC
>JAOQMP010075365.1:0-19712 GCA_027563575.1 Erythroxylum pedicellare | reverse complement strand
TTTCTTCCAGCTTAATCAAAAACGACGTTGTTTACGTAAACAACGTCATTTTCTACTAGGTTATTAACACAAAAATGATCATCTCTTCATTTTTGTGTTAGTCATCAACATTCCTCTTCATTCACAGTCAAATAAGCATTGTCACCTCTCTTGTGCCCGTCTCGTGTGTTGCGATCGTCACCGTCGAAGAAGCATCCCTACTTGTGTTGGTATTGTTCTTTATTTTTATTTTCAAACCCTCCTTCTTGTGCTTTGTTTTACAGATACATTTAGGTGTTTGTTGTGAGTTTTGTGTTCTGCTTATAGTGTATGGGTTTTGTTTGTATTTGTGTTTATGTTTGGAAGATGATTTATTGTCTTTCTTTGTTGGTTTTATATGGGTTGAATTTTTTTACCACCTTTAATGCTCCTTTGAGGAAAGCCTACTATCTATTCGACGAAATGTCTGTGAGAGTATTTAACTCTTCTATCAAACCTTTTCTTTTTGTTGTTAAGGAAAAATACTCTTTTTCACTATAAACCACTTGTTCATATTGAAAATTTTACATTTTTATTATAATAGTAGTATAACCTTATATAGAAAGTACTATATTTCTATACCTAAAGAACATGGTCATGTGTGCTGCACTATAAATTCTAAAATTGAGATATGTTATAATGGGTAAATGGATAACTTTCATTTTAATAAGGATAACTTTCATCTTTATAGGCAGATAGAAGATGTATAACTAGTGAACTGTAATAAATTGACTTATCATCAAGAATTTAACCAAACATAATGAATTTTATGCTAAATTGACTTTTGAGAATATAACTGTTAATATTAATTCATCAAGGAATGTCGATATGGCCACTAGTTTCTGGTGGTGGAAATAAGTTCTGCAAGGAGGAATGTGGCAAAATTGTCCATAATGAAGAACAAATTAATGCAGAACAAATCATCTCTTCATACACTAATAACTGTTTACCTTTCATGTTTAATCTTCTTCTTCAAGGTTTTTAGTACCATCCAAACTACCTCTCTTTCTTTATTATCTATATCTCATTTCCTATTATGAAGCTATTATATATATGAACATCTAATTGTATATACTATATATTATATTAAGCTTCCTTGACTCTTCAAGAGAACATAGATAAAAATAGTGGCGGTGGCAATGTCATGATGCTCTGTACAAGATTAGGGAAATCAGTTGTTTTGGAACAATTGTTGATTCCAATTTGGATTCATTATATGGTTTGAATAAACTAGCTATCTAAGTTTTGTACTAATTCTCTTAGGTGAAGCACATCGTACTAACAGTTCATCTAATTCAATGATCCATATAGCATCTGGGGATCCATTCACTATATCTTCTGCTAGTTTAATTATAGCCAAGAAGTTGATGGAAGAGGGTGCCAATAACCCAACACTTGAGGGAATATCTTTGACTTTGTCAATTGTTATCTTCAAACATGCAAGGACCATTCTAGGAAATCTTAACATAGGGAACTCATTTACCTTTACCAACTCTCACGCCACTTGGAATTTGTAAATATAATTATTTCATTTCCTTTTGGATGGAATCAACATGAAACTTTATTTATTGTTATGTCTGTAGGAATTTTGGAAATAACCTCCCTATTAATTAGGGATAAGATTGTGTCCTATCAGACCTCCCCAGATCCTGCATATCAGCAGGATTTATACTGGGTGTTATTGTTGTATTTCTGTAATAATTGTTAAACTTCTAATTAAAATCTTGTACTACTAACCATATATCATTTTAATATATTGCTACCATTTTCAATATTTTTATATATTATTATTTTATTGTTAATAAATATTAATGATTAAGAATATTAGTTAACTTAAATTTATGATATTTTTATCCTATTAAAATTGAAATTCTAGGTATGATTATCTTTTTATGTCCAAAATATATTTACTTTTCAAATTGTAAATTACCTACCATGTGTTTTTCAACAATATGTTTAAAACTTTGAAAACATTTTACAATTTTTAGATGCTCCATTCTATTTTCATGAAAAAAATTTATGAATAAAGGTGCAGTAATATGTATAATAGGCATCATTAAAGAATCATTTATGTATAAATCCATATATTTAAACAAACTTATAGAGTTTAAATGTATTAGCTATTTAAACAAATTTATAAACAAGGCAAATTATAGAAGGGTTAATTACCCAAAAAATTAAAAATTTCATAAATCTTTCAATTATAGCCTTAACTTTTAATAGTAGCAATAAAATGCCCAAATTTTCAAATTTTTTCAATTCTAGCCCAAACTTTTAAAAATGGCAATAAAATGCTCAAACTTTCAATTTTCTTAAATTCTAGCTTGACGTTATCTATTGTTCTCCCGATACCTCAGCCCTTTGTTTTCTATTTGTTCTTTTGATGCCCCAAACTACTCTTACATTACAAGATAATCCACTAATAAGCTCTTCGTTTTAGTTCATTATCCTGATGCTCTTAATGTGAGGGCATCGAGACTGCGTAATCCAAAAATCGAAGGGTGAGGGTGTCGAGAGAACAAACTAAAAAACAAAGGGAAAAACTAAAATCAAAACGTTAGACCGTCAAAGTTACATAATCTAATTTAAGTCATTTTTAAACAACGACATTGTTTTAATTATGTGATTAAACGATATCGTTTCACTAATCTTCATTTGTTGTGTTAATTTTGGCTGACATACATGATTAAACGATGTTGTTTCATTAATCTTCATTTGTTGTGTTAATTTTGGCTGACGTGTATAAATAGTTAAGGTTTTTGAAACACATGGTAAGTCACGTCAGTAAACTTAACAGAAACACTAACGTCAAGCTAGAATTGAAAATTTTTGAAAGTTTGAGCATTTTATTACTACTGTATGAAGTTTAGGCTAAAATTGAAAAAAAAACTAAAAGTTTGGGCATTTTATTGCTACTTTATAAAGTTTGAGCTAAAATTGAAAATTTGACAAACATTTGGGCTTTTTTGGTAATTAACCCATTAAAAATATGAAAAATCATATAAATTTCAATTATAATTAACCTTAATTAAGATTATTAAGTTCACTTAGCATTAAAAAACTATCTTCTAAATATTATTATTTTAAAGAATACTATCACATACAAAAATTCATCAAAATTCCCCTAACAAATTATCATATTCTTTAACATCAACTTTTAGCGACAAATTTACAATTCATCACCAAAATGTATAATTATCAACCTCCAATGATGATTTCCATAAGTGTTGCTAAATATTGTCATATTGGCGACGAATCTTCAAAACAATTGCCAAAAGTCGCTCCTTCTGTGAAGTTTCTCAATAATTGTGGCAAAATATATTCGTTTATCAGAACTTTGTGCCAAGATTTAGATCATCATCACAAAATGACAAGATATTAATGACGAACTACGTTTTTTGTTGCTATTTATAGGTGGCATTTGCAACGATTCCAGCTAATTGTCTCCAAATATATTGATTTACCATGACTTCTTGTAATGATATTCCTATTTTTCATTAAAGGATGTCATATTGGCGACAAAATTCGATTACTGTCGCAAAAATTTGCTCCTTTTGCCACGATTTTTGTTAATCATCATAAAATATATTCCTATACCAACACTTTTGTATAACATCACAAAATATTGGACTTTGGGTGACAAATGTTTAATTCATCCCCAATAGATATCTTTTTGCGACGTTTTCTAATTCATCGTCAAAGAAATTGTAACTAAAAGTCCCTTAAGTTATAATGTTAATTTGGCAACAAATGGACTCTTGATCAACAAAATTCAAGTATAAACGTGACGTGCTTTAGTAAAGAAACAAAAGGGCATGGTGAAACGACTTATGCACATCTTCAATAATTAAATAGTTGTGCGATACTTAAATTTAAAAGGATCATAAACATTTTAACTCTAAAGCAGAGTTATATAGTTATAGTACGACAGTTGACAATTATAATGTATAGCTATTATAAATATTTATCATTATGATAGTTGACAAATAAACTAGTTAATGCAACAATCCCTTCTAATTAGGGATGAGAAAGAATGTCTGACTTGATTCTGACCTAAGCCTTTTTTTTACTTTAAATTTAGTTCATATTTGGGCTACCCAATTCCGCCCAGTTTGAAACTCAAAAGTTTCACATAAAATTATATTGTTTTGGGTGAATCAACATCTTTGGCTTTTAACTTGAATGGGGTTTCGATTGGCTAAGACCAATTAGGCTTGAGCTCTAATTATATTGGGTTTTAGGCTAGGCCCGTTCCTGAATATAGAAATTCAAGCTTAGGCTTGAGCCTGTCCAACTCAATGCCAACCCTACTCACAACATACATATTGGTTTGAATAAAATGATCATAAACTTATTTAGATAATTTTTTTATAGGAATAAAATACAATTCTTAATAAGTTGATATTTCAAATTGTTTGCAACTAATTAATTGTTGTTATCTCTTATTTAAATTAAAGTGTCCAGGAGACATATATAGCCTCACACTAATTGCATTTCTCTTCCATATGAATAAAAGACCCCCTTAACATTTGTTGATTGAATATACATTCTTATCCCTAAAATATTATAAGCACAACATGCACACATTCTATTTAATAAAAAGATGCCTCACAAGTGTTTGATAGATTTTTGTTGAGAATATAAGTTATAAACTTTATTACAATTACAGTACAATTTTTATTCCTAGTTTAGTCTAAGAAAACCCCTATAAAAATTGGTATCAAAATAAGGATGGAATCATTTATGGTGCAAAATGATTTGTAGGTAAAATATGAAAGTTATTTAAGAAAGACTTAACCGTTTAGAAGATAGCTTAAGTCCATTTTTAAGGATGAACTAATGTAGATTAATACACGTCTATATAAGATTGAGGACTTTAACACTATGATCCAGATGTAGTGGGATGATATTTCATATGAGGAGAATAAATATGTTGTGGTGCTGCAACATACCTTGGCCAAATTGAGAAACAATGACACTTTATAGGGTGGCATAAATTAGTCTCAATTGAAGATCCTAGATTCAATTTTAATGGTCCTTATGATTCTAAGCCACTAAAAAACTTCTTTGGAATATGCAGCAGAATTTTCATGTTGATAAAGTATCTAAAATGGATAATTGACACAATAAGAAACAAAGAACATCTAGGCATCATACTTAATTGGAAGAAACACATGAATCCACTCGTGAAGAAAGCTAAAAGCAACAAAATATGATAGTATTATTAATATAATATCTAACAAAACATTTAGGAGGCTAATTTATAGGTGTGACAAAGCAACCCTAATCCTAGAAAAAATAGGAAACCAAAAACAAATAGGAAACAAAATAATGAAAATTTGACCCAAGAAATATGGTTACAACGAAAAATCCTAGTGATTTTTATAGTACACAAAATTCCCTTTTTGGAAACATATTATGATAGCGATTCTGACGTATATGCAAAAAGTTATGGCCTCTAGAAGTTAGGAGTCCCTTTAAGTGCGACTTCTTTCTTTCATCTTTGGTTTTCCCTTATCCACTTGCTCCGATAACTCGTACATTAAATATTCCAAATCAGTAAGTTCATGTTAACTAGCATGTATTTAATGGAAGACATCAAATTGTGATAAAGATCCCAGATTAATAATGACTTGAGTGTAAGAAAGCAACAAATTAGTGTATAAGAGTATTGTTTCATAAATTGAAGGAATAATTCCTTCCTTACTATATGTCATTAGTCACTAAGAAGTCATTAAGAAAGTTACAATAGGAGGGGATTGTTAGAAATTATATAAAGGCATTCACTTTATTAACGTTGGATATTTAGAACATGTCAAAATAGGATAAACTCTTTAAATTTTTGGCTAGATTGTAAACATGGACATAGATTAAGTTGCATCAACAAGATAATCAAGATTTTCTAAGTGGGATTATAATGATTGATTGGTTTGTTAATCTGCATCCAAACAAAGGTGAAGAGGTAATGGAGATCAATCCAAGTATAAGGATAAGCAAAAGAATGGAATGCAGACCTAATTTTGAGGGAAAATAAATGCACAATGACAAAGGAAAAGGTAAAGTGAACAGGAATATATCTTCCTCTGGTAGGAAGAAGAACAAGAAGATAATGTGATGTTTCATCTGCAATAGATTGTACTTCGCCTAAAAATGTCTAAAATGAGAAAAGTTAAACATTATGGTGTCTAAATATGCAAATGAAGAGGTAACAATATTGGCAAACTTGTTACAAATATTGAATGCTTTGCTAAATAAGGTAAGTATTGCCTATGCTTTCTTATTACACTTAACACTTTAAATAAATGGTGTAGATATTATAGTGGTGGTCAAAATTTATGCTAGGCATACATTTATTATAGATAAACTAGTTCCTAAGTTTAAGTTGGATGTGAGAAAAAGCATAAATAAATTAAGAACAGTGAACATAAAAGTCATAGATGTTGCTAGAATGGCTTTTAATATTCCCATCAACGTAGCAAGTGGGGCTAGGAAGATCAATATGGTGGTCACACCATTAGATGACTTTAATGTAATCTTTGGTATAGGCTTGCGTCTATATCATAAAGTTGTGGTATATCCACATTTGGATCAAATAATGTTTATAAAAAAACAAAACCCTTCTTTTATGAAATTTAGTAATTCTAGTAGATAAGGAACTAATGGAAAATCTTCAATAACCTCAATAATGGTAGTATAAAAAGGGTTAAAGCATAGAGAGAATATTTAACTTGTATCCATGGTTCAAGTGAAGGAAAACACTATCACAAAAGTACCAAATATAATCATCCTATTATTGAATTCTTATCAAGATGTAATATTAATAGAGTTTCCTAAAGAACTACCTTTGAGAAGAGACAATTAATCATAAGATTGAATTGGAACCTAGTACTACTACTCCTACTTATGTCTTATATTAGATGTCCCCACCAAAATTAAAGGAATTACAAAATTAATTAGGTGAATTTTTGGAAATAGTGTATAGCCAATCTTCAAAATTTCTATAAAATGTTGTGGTCCTTTTCCAAAAGAAGGACGATAAAGCCTTATTAATATATGTTGATTATAGTGTATTAAACAAGGCCAAGAACAAGTACCTTATTTCGTTGGTCTCAAAATTAATGGACATGTTGGGTCTCGTTTTCAAAACCCAACTCTTGATTAGATAACATAAAAGTTGGGCACCGTTTCTGGAACCCAACTCTTACGAAATCATAATTACTGAACTTATTTCAATGAAGTTTCCTTAACTATTATCGAATCCTCTTATCCACACCCACAGAAAATGTGTAGGCTTAATACAAAAAGGAAAATTAACAGTCATAAATAAGAAATACAGCATGACAATATGAATAATTGGTATTAATGAGTATTTGTATTAGTTTTAAAGATGAATTGTAATGATGTGCAATTATATAGATAATTTGTATCATATCAATATTAATAAATGTGCATTTTCGGTATATGGATAACATGTTGAAACATATTACATTATGTACTTGGCTTAAGTATGCCATCATTGTTTACATAAGCATTGAATATCAATGTTTAGTTCATAAATATGAATTTACGGTATATGAGTTGTGGTATTCCTGAATGTGTATGCTTAGCAGATGACTGCTATGAGTAGTTATCCAAACTAAGTGTTTCCCTACTAAGCTTTCAAGCTTAGCACGAGTGTTAATCTATGTAGGTCTAAGTCATAGGAGTGAGGTATAGGGAACATCTACGAGGATCAAAGCCAACAAAAAGTACTTTTAAAAGGTGTTTTTAGTTAAAGATGATTGTACATGTAATGATTAATGGAAATTGTATATTTTCTCTTGGATTACTATATAAATGTAAAGCTATTTTACTCCAGTTAAATGATAATGTTAAGCATTGGAGAGTTTTTTAATGTGTATATGTATAGCATTGAACCGAAATGCATTTCTTGAATGCATGTACAGGAATTTGGTTGCTATATATGTGGATGGTTATAGGTTCCATATAGGGGTGTTACACTTATCCACACAAGTTTCAACATAAATCATTCCAAAATTCAATTGATTCAACTCTTTCAATCATTTTTCTTTTCTTTTCTTTTTTTCTTTTTTTATTCTTTCTTTAATTTTTTCTTTTTTCTTTTTTAAACAAAAATATCAAAGAGGAGTTTTTTTTTATATACTTCTCCTTCATTCTATAAAAAATCAAAACAATGCAACCTAAAACATCTAATTAACTTTTCATGAAAATAGTCAAAATCTTATGCAAATAAGCTTGATAAAATTTCTTCAATTTAGGGGCTCAAAATCATTAAGGATATCAATAACAAAAAGGGTCAATTCGGCTTGTAACAAGGTTATTATGCAAGAAAAGAAAGGGTAAGGCTCAAATTGTTTTTCTAGGGATAAAAATTAAGGTACGATTGTTTAGGTAAAAATTGTTTATCATAAGTGCCCTCATCATCTTTATATACAAATTCATCAAAAATCTGATCTCAACACGTATTCAAAAGCAAGTTCTAGCATAAAAAACTATGTTTGATAACACACAACAAAAAGATATGTAGGAGCACATATGTGATGAATACTCTTAGGCTCAAAGCTCACATAGGTGTCAAAAATGCATCAAGTCTTGCACACTTTCATTCAACAAAACTAATGAGATACTTGAAATAATTAATAAAAATGCTAATCATGCTTATCTCTCCCATGCATTAGATTTTAAACCAAAAATGTATCCTAATTTAAGGATTATTTATGAACAATAATCAGAAAATTATGAAACTATCGTGAGGAATAATTAATATATGAATCATAGTAATTATGAGTCCAAGCATAAATCACAACGTTCATCATATTATAAACATTCTCCCCCTGATTTCCGAATCATACGTTGTCCCTAATATATGGATAAGATACTCACATCTCAACAAAAATAATAAAAGAAATTAAGCATAGAGTGGAGAACACCTCCGAGGTGTGAGCGTAGAAATAGATATGTACTAAAGTGTTAGAGGACATGGAGAGGCGACCCCGTGAATTTAAGAGCATCCAAATTCTTATCCATTTTTGAAATTTTGTGTTTCAATCTATCTAACCGAGAATGATAATCTTATCAGATCGGTGGAGCCGAAAAATACAAAGTTGAGTGAACATCACTATGCTCTTATTGTGTTGTGTTAATGATGAACCTTTCTCGGTGCAGTTACGACATGTTCTCCTTTGTCTCTCAATTACTCCCATCCTGCTTAAACAAAGCTTACCCAAAGTTTCCATCTCATAGATCGTAGTAATATGTCGAGATTTAAAATCATCGTACCGTTGTTTTCGTTCTTTGGTAGTGAAAGTAAGAAATTCTCGCAAGTCTAATTCAGCTGGCAGCAGAATAGAAGTGTTTTTAGCAATCGTCGCACCCTTCTTTTTGGTATTAGCTTCAGAGCTTACAGTAGATTGATGGTGTGAAATAACATTCACCAGCAATTTTCCTTTTGTTGTTGTCTTAATATTAGGCTTAGAACATCCCATTAGAACAAGATAAACAAAAACTACTTAAAAATATATTTTAAAAAACTTAATAAGTAAAATTGAACTGAAAAGAAAACAAAAGTAGTTAACACAAAAAATAAAAACATTAGTGGGAGAGTGATTTATGAAGGTGTTCGTGTGGTGTGCGTCGGTGGACTGGAGGAGTGGGTTGGTGAAGTGCGAAGACTGCAATTCCTTGAGCTGGTGGTGCGTTGTTGTGTGGGCACTGAGGTTTGATTTTGCGTAAGTGGGTACATTGGTATTTTTCCGGTAAAGGTGGCTGTTGGTTCTGCTGTGGGCGTCTTATGCGTTGCTTTAGTGGGGTTCCTGTCAATAGAGCTACGTTGGTGGCGTGGAATGGTTGTCGCTACGGGTCTTACGTGTGTTGGCTACTGGGTGTTTGTGGAATTAAAACAAATAATAGCTGTAAGGGATGTGCGTGGAGGGGGTTTTCATGGAAACAAAACGCAGGTGTGCTTTGCACGGGTGGAGTGGCTGACGATTGTGGCGTGGATGAGATGGAGCTCCACTGAATGCGTCTCAAGGGCATGGAGGTGTGCGCTGGTTGTATGAGGAGGCTGGGTCTGCGTTGTTGGGCGTTGTTGCTGAGTGTGTAGTAGAGCAACTGGTGGCGCGTTGGGTTACTGTCTTCATTGGCCGATGGAGGGCGTGATTGAAGCATTTCTGGTTGGCATGGATGCTGTGGATGGAAGTCTTGGTTGCCGCATGAGCAGGGCTGCGCTGGGTGTTGTTGGTCTGCGTTTATTATGGCATGTGGGTCAGATGTGGGTTGGCTGATTTTGTGAATTGTTCTTGCCTAGAAACACAAAACAAGCAAATTAATTTTTTTATTTAAAAATAGTGAAAAAATAATATTTAAGTAAAGAAAGAAAGTAAATAATTTAAAAAATATTTTTTATTTTACTTATTTATTTTATTTGTTATTTAAAAATTAATCTATGAGATAAATTTAGGGTTCCAATCTAAAGCACTAAATTTCATAAAGCGAGATCTTGTCTTATAAGATTTAGTAGTTTAAATTTTAAGGCCTTTGAACACTAAATTAAGGTGAGATCTCACTTTATGAGATTAGTAGTTTGAAATTTTAAGACCCCCCCTCTTTTCCTTAGGCTCATAAATTTGTGTTTCAAAAATAAAAAAATGTAAATTATGTATAACTAAAACTAAATTAAATTAAATTAAACTACCGTATCTTGGGTTGCCTCTTAAAAAGCACAATTGTTTAACGTTGTTATGCTCAACGAAGCCGATTTTTCTCATACTTCTTTACGATAGAAGCTCCAAATCAATATTCACCACACTAGAAACTGTCATCTCCTCATAAAATGGTTTTATTCTATGTCCATTAACTTTAAAAATCTTTCCCGTCTCTAAACTTTTTACTTCCACTGCACCATGAGAAAATGTATTAGAAACAACAATCAGACTAAGCCATCTAGAATGTAACTTACCTAGCATAAGCTTTAATCGAGATTTATATAATAACACCTTCTGTCCCACCTCAAATTGCTTTCTCAAAATCATATTACCGTGGAACAATTTAGTTTTCTCTTTGTAACCTTTTTGAATTCTCGTAAGCATCCAACCTTATTTCTTCTAGGATTTGGAATTGTAACTTCCTCTCCTCCCTAGCTTTAGCCAAATCCTTGTTGCAACGTTGCATCGCCAATAAGCTTTGTGTTCAATCTTTACCGGTAAATGACAAGCTTTACCAAAAACTAATTAATAAGGAGACCATTCTATCGGTATCTTGTAAGTTGTATAGTACGCCCAAAGAACATCGTCCAGTTGTAAACTTCAATCCTTCCGGCTAGGATTCATAGTCTTTTCCAAGATGGATTTCACCTCTTTATTCGATATTTCTGCTAGTCTATTCATTTGTGGATGGTAGGCAATGGCTACTTGATGACGCGCTCCATCTTTTTAAATAGCGTTACAACGGCTCTATTGCAAAAATGACTTCTTTGATCACTAATAATGATATATGGGATTCCAAATGTATTAAAAATGTTAGTCTTATAAACCTTACAATAGTTGCAAAATCATCAATTCTAGTGACTTTTACTACTACCCACTTGGAAACGTCAACAGCCAAAAATGAAGGAAAAAGTACCATAAAATCAATGTCTCACACATCAAAGATTTCAGCTATAAGAATTGGAGTTTGAGCCATTTCATTTCGATGAGATAACGTGCCTATTTGTTGACATCTGTCACAACTTTTACATAACATATAAGCATATTTAAATAAAGTCTCCCAATACAATCCACTACTTAAAATATTTATAGCAATTCTTTTGAGACCAAAGTGACCACCATATGCATATTTGTGACAAAAAGCTAAAACAAAATGTTGTTCATTTTTTGGCACACAACGCCTTACAATTTGATCATAGTAGAATTTCCATAAGGACGGTTCATTCCGCAAATAATATTGCTCCTTATTTCTTATATGTTTTCTTTCTAGAATTACTAATGTAATAAGGTAAAGTTCCAGTAAATAAATAATTAACAAGGTCAGCATACCATAGGACCATACCTTTCGTTTGGAACAATTGCTCATTAGGAAAAGTTTCAGAAATAGGTAAAATATCTTCATCTCTTACCAATTTGCTTAAATGGTCTACTCCTAAATTTTTCGCATCTTTTTTATTCTTTATTGTCAAATCAAACTCTCGAAGTAGAAGAATCCTTCGTACCAGCCTCAATTTAGACTCCTTTACCAAAAGATATTTCAATGTTGCATGATCAAAGTACATAATAACTTTAGAGTCAAGCAAATAAGATCTAAATTTTTCTAAAGAAAAAACAATTGCTAAAAGATATTTCTTAGTTGTAAAATAATTGCACTGTGCAACATCCAATGTTCTAAAAGCATAGAAGATAACATGGCTTTGTTTCTTAACCCTTTAGACTAAAATCACCCCCACTACATAATTGCGAGCAACACATATGATCTCAAACAGAAGATCCCAATTTGGTGGCTGAATAATAGGCGTACTTGTTAATAGTGCCTTGAGTTTGTCAAAAGCTTCCTTGCAGTCTTCCCCAAAGTCAAATCGAACATCTTTTTGTAGCAATTTCGATAAAGGTATTGTAATCTTGAAAAATCTTTAATGAACCTACTATAAAATCTTAAAGCATTACAAAGACCAAATGGCATTCTCCTAAAAGCATACGTTCCAAAGGGGCACTAAATGTAGTTTTTTCTTGATCTTGTTGAGCCATTGCTATTTGATAGTAACCTAAAAAATCATCCAAAAAGCAAAAACATGATTTACCAACAAGTCTTTCTAACATTTGATCCACAAAGGGTAGTAGAAAATGATCATTTCTGGTAGCTAAGTTAAGCTTTCTAAAGTCTATGCACATTCACCACCCATTTGTACGCTTATTGGTACCAACTCATCTTTCTGGCTTCGTATCAATTTCATACCAGTTTTCTTAGGCACAGCATGCACTGGACTCATTCGTTGTCTGAGATTAGATAGATTATACCTGCATCCAGTAGCTTTAAAAGATCTTTCATTATGCCTTTTATTATTGGATTAAGTCTTCTTTGGGGTTCCCATTTTGGTTTAGCATTCCTGTCTCAAAGAATCCCATGAATGCAAATTACCAGGTTGATGTCTTTTATATCTACTAAAGTCCAACCAATTGCAGTTTTGTATTCTTTAAATATTGTCACTAATTTTTCCTTTTACCTTTTATCAACCTTTTTGAAATGATTATACGTAATAAATCTGCATCACCCAAAAAGACATATTTTAGGTGATCAGGTAGGGCCTTCAATTCGATCTTTGGAGCTTGCAAAACAGAAGGTAACATTTTCTTGTGATTTATAGTAAGTTCATCATTCAAAGTTTTTGAATCTATTTGTATTGTTGATAACGACAACTTCACAAGTTTCATCAATTTGCTCATCCACTTCTGATTTAGCCTTAAACTCCAACTTTCTTCAATATTTTCTTCATTAAACATATCTTGCACAAATGAATCCACAATATCCATATGATAGATAACCGCACGTCATTTCGCTATTCAAAATAAAATAACTAGACTACTACTATAGCAGTGGTGAGTCTAGGTCGATCCTACAGAGAGTGTGTGTAAAGTTTATGAAATAAAATTAACCGGTGTTTAGGTTTAACGGGAGGTTTTGTTTTTGAAAGAAGAAATAAAGTGAAACTAACTAATAAAAACAAATTACATAAAACATGCGAAAAAGGATAAAAGTGGAGAATTCGATAGGGATCCGATTCTTTAGTTCAATCTCGACCTACACCTTAATTAAGCATATTTTATTGATTTGTTGTTCTTTAACCTCTCCTAGCAACTATTAATTGTGGGTTAACAATTAACTCGAGTTTTTCCTTAGGTTTTATTTTATCAAGATATGATCAGTAATTAAACCTAACCACCGAATAACCTAGGATACGATCTCTAGATTTAATTAGGCAGTAGCATTACGAATTAGAAAAACTGATTAATCAAGGCAACAACTACATACGATGTATTATTTAACATAAGTCATGTTATCCCTAATGATATGAATCATTAGTCACTACACATGAATTTCAACATAACAATTACGGATTATATCAAAATTTTAGCAATGGGATTGAAATTAACAATTCAATGAACGTATTAAAATCATCTCACAATACTCAATGGGTTCATACACAAATAACCGAATAATAATGAAAATACGATTATCCATACACAATACCCAAATCAATTAATACAGGATAACACAATTAATTTCTAATGAGAGAAAAAAAACAATAAAATAATAAAAAATACTTAACCTGAGTCATCGACAGTAATGTCATCTCCGAACCGGCGTCAGGATGTCTATCCTTTCATGGGCCTTTCCTTAAAAAAATGCTTCATTCCCCGTATTATAGCCCTAATTGAAGACCCCTTGAGTTACCCTCACACTGCTCTCATTGCGTTAAACATAGTCCACTACGCTGGAAGTAGCTCACACTGCCCTTCGTGCCAGCTCTCCTCTCGCAGCTCTCACTGTTGCTTTGATTAGACAATTTAACTTGTTGGTCCATGCCACTGTAGCCTTCTCTTGTTCTCTCTGCGCCTTCCTTCGTCCACATTTAACGCAGGAAATTGCATTAAATGCAGACCCACGCCCGCCCCCTTCTGTTTGCACTGATGCGTTTTTTTCCTTTTATTGTGCGTTTTAAATAAAACACACAGCATGCATTTGGAACGCATTGCGCCTCTACTCCTATTCCTTGATGGGACAAATTAATGTTGAGTCCCACTTTACTGTAGCTTTAAAAATCTTTACGCCCGCAGCTCTCTTCACGCGGCATACGCATGCCTTTAACGCAGTGCACGTTGCGTTTCACGCAGAGTATGCATGTGTTTCTGCTTTGTGATGTCTATCGTTTTGTTCATTTGCTGGCATGAAACGTCTGCGTTTCTGCTTGAGGCTGCTCCATCGTTGGCTATACATTGTTGTTTTGATGGTCTTATTATTTCTTCATTGTTTCAGCAAGCGCTTTTAATTTTCCTTTTTTGTATTTTGATTTTTCTTGTCTTTTTTTTACTCCGTAAAGATAAGTGAATATAAATATTCGAAAAATGGCTCAAATGTTGTACTTTCAACTCACTTTAATTTATTTGCTTTTAAATTGTACATAAAATCATATATGAATTAAAGTGAGTATCTTAATCATTTTCACATCATTAATCGCTAAGTGTAGATAATTAAATGTATCAACAATTAAACACATATCAATAGACATATTGGAAATCATTAGACTATTCCATTGCTTCAAAAATATTGAAATTTACGATCTCTCCATCAAACTCTACAAAAAGAGTAACCTCACCCATATTAATTTTCGTCTTGGTCGTTTTCATAAATAGCCTACCCAACAAAATCGAAATCAAATGTTAAAACTATCTCCATCCATTTTTATGATGTAAAAGTTCACTGGAAATACCAAACCATTAGGTTGGAGTAAAACATCATTTATAACACCAATAGGACATACATATAAACGATCAGCTAGTTGAATAATCACATTACTTTCTTTCAAAGAATTTAGTTTAAAGCTCGATAAATCAAGTTTGGCCTGACATTAATAAATGCACTTAAGTCTAGCATAGCATGCTCAATTTTCTTATTACCAATAACACATGGAAGTGTAAACAAACCTGGATCTTTGCATTTTTTTAGGTAATTTCCTATTTATCACAACTGATATATTCTTATCTAAAATTATTCTCTCCTTGTCCTTCAAATTCCTTTTATTTGTGCATAACTCTTTTAAGAACTTGGCATATTTCGGAACTTACTTGATGGCTTCCAGAAGTTGTATACTGATTTCCACCTTTTTAAAAGTTTCTAAGATCTCTCTTTCATGTTCATCATCTTTTGGTTTAGTCAGCCTATCAGGAAAAGGAGATATATATGCATTAATTGATATCGATGAAGACGAATTTTTTATACCTTTATTAATTCTTGAGTTGGGAGTTCTTCCTTCTTTTTTCCATCATCGTGTTTTTATACCTCCATTGATCAAGAAGATCCAAATTGAATTTCCTTACCACTTCTCAAAGTCATTGCACTCACATTCTCCTTATGATTCACCATCGTTAGGGAAGGTAATTTTCCTGATGATTGCACTTCCAATTTACTTACAGAAGTGGCTAATTAAGTGATCTAATTTCTTAAGTTTTAAAGGCTTGCCTTTATATCCTGTTGAAATTGTTAAGTATTATTTGAAATTGATAAGGCATTTGTCCTTTTTTCCTATTGAAATTGTTGAGTATTATTAGCAAGTGCCTTAAGAATTTCATCTAAAGACATACTTGAATTTGAAGATTGTGGTTGAGCACATGTCGGGCTTGAGGTTGTTTAAAATTGTGAGGTTAATATTGTTGTTGCCCTTTTGATTTCAATAGCTCAAGTTTGGATGATCCCTTCATCCTGGATTGTAGTGATTGGACTATGGATCTTACTTTCGTTAAGGTTAGCCAAGAAATCCCCCTATTGCATTAGCTTCTTGAAGAGATTATTATTGCAATATAGGGCATATATTCGTAGGATGTCTAGGGAATGAACATATTCTGCACACTCTTGCCGATTGCAATTAACTTACAGCCAATTGACGAACTAGAGCAGTTAAATCTGAAATTTTACCCTCAAGGTGCTTGTTACTTACCTCATTCACATGCTTAACAACTTCATCCATCCTTGTCCCAAATTGCTAATAATTTTTAGCCATAATTGATATTAATTGTCTAGTCGCCTCAAGTGTTTTGTTTACCAAAGCTCCTCCACAAATTGCATCAACCATACTCTGATCCATTAGCAATAGTCCTTCATAAAAATGTTGAATAAAGTATCTAATAATGTGGACAACTGGCACATTGTTAAACCTTTCCTAATATTCATGTATTGTTTCTCTGGTAATTTGTCTTATCCTACATATATCTTTTCTGAAATTCATTGCTCTTGATGCAGGAAAGAACTCCATAAACATTCTTTCCATCTCATTCCACATTGTCATTGAGACAAGGGGAGACAGTGTAGCCAATCTTTTGTCTTATCTTTCAGTGAGAATGGAAACGCCCTGAGATTAATTTGTTTTTCTGTCACCTCTTGTGGCTTTATTCCAGAGTAGACAACATGAAATTCCTTCAGGTTTTTATGTAGATCTTAACCTACAAGACCATGAAAAATAGGCAGTAAGTGAATCAAACCAGGTTCCAATTCGAAATCTACCTCAACATATGGAAATTGAATGCATAATGGTTGATGATTCAAATTTGGTGCTGCTAACTCCCTCAACATTTAGGGTTGAGATTTGTCATCTTTTCATCCGCTTCTTGAAAATTAGAGTCTTCACCAATTAGTAGATCTACTTTAACTTTCATGTCTAAAGGTGAATGACTGCTTCCTTGCTTTGTCTCTTTTCTCAAACAACGCGTTGTCTTCTCAAGTTCTGGATTATATTGTAATTTACCTATATGAGAAGCACAAGTCATACAAGACAAGAGGTTAGCAGTAACTATAAAAAAAACACAAAGAAACTAGGAAACTTGAAATAGTTCTCCGACATCGATGCCAAATTTTGGTCGGATTGTCAAAGCTCCCAAAATAATTTTAATTCTTCAAACTTCTTGTAGTAGTCGTGGAACTAGGTCAAATCCCGAAAGAACTAAATAGTAGCTTCTTAATTTCAATTAATAAAATTAAAAGGGGGTTTTTGATTAAGTAACTAATTAACTAAAATTAATAAGAAATCAAATTAAATCAACTAAATATAAATGTGAGAAAGTTAAGATTATCAAACTTCGATTCAAGGGGAAAATGTAATCTAACTGTAACATTATTCATTGGTTTAAAAAGAATATTTTTCACAATTCAAGAAGTTAGTCCGAAACATATTAGAATAGTCGTAATAAGTCTCAAAATTTTCTAAATTAATTGGTTCAAACTCAACATCCAAACCAAAACTTATCATCCATTGACTAGGTCTGATAACATTCCATATCAAATAAATGATCGCAATAAGCTTAGTGAAAAAGACTAACCCTAAATTAAATAATTGAGATAATTGCAATTATTCAACTTAGTTTTCTTGTTTATCATAGGTTAAATATGCAATTTCATAAATAACCTATTTGCTACTTGTACCATTCTTTCATGACAATTACAGATCATTGAATTCATAGATAGCAATCGAATAATCAATATTAATCATTTATGAAATATGATAACTCAAAATAAGAAATACTTGAATAAAAGGTTTGGAATAGAAAACTCACAAAGTTATAACTAGGATATTAAATCCATTTGAATCAAAATAAACGAGTGTAGCCACACATGGCCTTTGCTCTAATAATAAAAATATAAGAAAGATAAAGAATTTTTGAGAAAAGTAAGAAGAGAACTTTTTTTATTGTGAAGAATATCCCTTTTATAGGGTTTTCCTGATCTAATCTTAATATAATTCTACCTTATAAAGATGTCTATATAAAACAAATTCAAATTGAAATTACTACATGATAGGGATAGAAAGAAGTTTCCCAATTAAACTCCAACTCTTCAAGTGATCAGCCTTATCCATTGCAGCAATCTCTTCACTTTATCCAAAATTCATGATTATCATCAATAGAGTCCCAATTTGATGCAATCTATACTTTTCATCTCCTAAAACAAACAAACATTAATTTTCATATTTAAGCATCAAAATAAATCCAAACCAAAGGAGATTCAAATAATATATCAAGATAAGAGCTTGTCAATTCAATTCTAAATAGTATGTTGGGTTTTTTAAAATTCAATATAAACTTTTTAGATTGAAAGATTATTTAATCATGTAACAATTGAAATTTTAATTCCAAAATTTATCAATATCAACCAAACAATCTAACCAAATCAAATCATAAAATTAAAGTCTGCTCTGATACCACTGCTAGAAAATCAGGACAGGATTTGATCCTAATTGTAGTGGAATAATTACAAATTTTTTTCACACTTTGACTTCCCAAAAACCAAGATCTCTTTAATTCTATAAAATGATTAACATATAAATCACAATAAACCATGAATCTTAATTTCCACCTTATTCTAAAGCTTGATTATATTCTTGTCGTATCCCTCGAATTATTTTTGAAATCGATCCGTCTTAATCACAGTAGCTGCAAAAGTATTAGACCTCTAATGATATCTACAGAATGGGCTAAGAGAACTCTATAACTCTTACAAAGAGGGTTAAGTGAGAAGTGCTAGCTCCATTAGAACTTAAGTTTATTTATAATAAGTTTTGGACATTTGATTAATTTAATTGAATTAAATTTTAATTTCAATTAAACTTTAACTAATAGGTATCACATAAAGAATGAGTTGAAAAGAGCAAAGATATTTTAATCAAGTTGGACTTGATTGTAAATTTTGAGAAACTTTATATGAGATATTTAATAAAAAAGGATCAATATGAGACATTGGATCTTATTTGGGCATAATTGATATTTTATTAGAATTACCCAACTAAGATCCAATATCTCATATTAATCCTTATGTCCAACTTGATTAAAATATATTTACTCTTTTCAACTTATTCTTTATATGATACCTATTAGGTTTCCAAATATATTGGTAATGATTATAAATTATAATTATAACTCGTA
>JAOQMP010075360.1:0-19712 GCA_027563575.1 Erythroxylum pedicellare | reverse complement strand
AGGATAAGGAAAAGAAGATATAACCTCAATCTTAGCTTTATCAACTTCAATCCCTTTGCTAGAAATCAAATGACCTAGCGCTATACTTTCATTGACCATGAAATGGCATTTTTCAAAGTTTAAAATCAAATTCTTTTCAATGAACCTTTATAAAACTTTTGCAAGACTAAATAGGCAATTATCAAAAGAATCACCATAAACTGTGAAATCATCCATAAAGACTTCCATGCATTCTTCTAAAAATTCATAGAAAACAACCATCACACAACACTGGAAAGTCCTTGGAGCATTATATAAACTAAAAGGCATCCTTCAATGTGCAAAGGTACCAAAGGGACATGTAAAAGTGGTTTTATCTTGGTTGTCTGGTGCAATAGGTACTTAAAAGTACTTAGAGAAACCATTTAGGAAACAATAATGCGATTTGCCTACAAGCCTTTCAAGGATCTGGTTAATAAAAGGAAGAGGGAAATGATCTTTTTGTGTGGCATCATTTAATCATCTGTAATCTATGCACACATGCCACAAATTTTGCACTCTAGTAGGAATAAGCTCATCCTTATCATTTTTTATCATAGTTATCCCACTCTTTTTGGCACTACATGTATTAGACTAACCCACTCACTATCAAATATGGGATATATGATCCCAGCACTCAATAGTTTTGTGATTTCTTTCTTAACTATGTCTAAAATAAGTGGGTTTACTCTCCTTTAGGGTTGCCTTACAGATTTGGAAGCCTCACTCAATAAGATCCTATGTGTTCAAATAGCTGGGCAAATTCCAAGTATGTCTGCTAAAGTCCACCCTATATCCCTCTTATGTTCTTTTAAAGCAGCAAGGAGTCTCTCTTCCTCATCGTGAGACAATGTATTGGAAATTATAACAGGTAATTGCTCATTAGACTAAAGAAAAGCATACTTTGAAGCAGGGGGTAGGGGTTTCAATTCAATCACAGGAGGTTTCACAATAGAAGGGATCAATTTATAAAGTTCAAGAGAGAAAGGATTACTCCCCTTTCCTTCCACCAATGATAGCTCAGGTTCCATACGGTTGGCTTTATAATGTCATTCTATTCCAGACATTAAACCCATCTCACGTTGATCTATGGCAGCAACCATCTGGGGAAAATCCTTCAGCATACCTTCAATCAGGCACTTTTGTTGAGGTAAAATACGTTCATCGATTTCCTCATTAATGTCAGTCTCTATGATGTCGAAATTACTTGACAAATTAACAGAAAACCTTTCCCAAAGGGGGTCATCACTGATAATATAAGACTTTAAATTCACATGTGAGTTAGAAAAATTAAGTGAATGCAACTTAGAATCAAAGGAATCCTCTTTAAATTCAAAATTAGATCAAGTATGATCGACAACAATATCAAACATGTTAACTGCCAAAAGTGAGTAATCTTCATGAGAATGTTTCATTGCTTCGTACATTTTAAAACACGCCTTTTGATCACCTACTTCCATAGTGATGGTACCTTCTTTCATGATAATCATAGTACTAGCAGTCCTTAAGAAAGGTCTACCAAGAATTAGTGTGGTGTCATACACAACTTTAGAAGACATTTCAAGCATATAAAAATTAGCGGGAAAGACCAAACCCTTAATCTGGACCAAAATGTGCTCTATAATGCCCACAGGATGCCTAAGAGACCTATCAGCCAATGGAGAACTACAGATGTAGACTTAAGATTCTTGACTCCCAATGATGTGTAGATGGACTTAGGCATGACATTAATGGTTGCCCCTAAATCTAACAAGGCTCCCCTATTGGTACACAGGTCTTTAAGGTATTTTATAGGAATTTAGGGTTTAAACAAGGCAAACACATTTGAGTTGAATTGCACTCTTTCATTTGGTCTGAACTTCCTCTTATTGGTACGTAGGTCTTTAAGATAGTTGGAATAAGCAGGAACCTTTTTCACAAGATCAAGTAAAGGAATATTGACTTCCACTCTACTAAACAAATCAATGATATCTTTCTCATATTTAATTTCAGTCATCCTTTTGCTTATAAAATATGAATTAGGAAAAGTAAGGGGTTTAAGATTTACCTCCTTACCATTGGCTTCATTGACTCTATGCTTGCTTGATTCTTAGTTGCTCTTAGAATTCGTTTCTTTGCTCTTTAAAGATATGTACTACTTTTTAGCTAAGAGTGCTCTCTCCTTGGAGCTTTCAGACTTCTTGACTATTCCAGATGTTGAAGGCAATTCTTCACATTCAATCTCCTCTTCATCTACTCCCTCATCTTGATTACTGAACCTCATTTGCTTCCCATTTCGAAGAGTTATGGCATTCAAACTATTGGGATTCATAACAATATTGGAGGGAATAGTGCCACTTCTCCTATCTTGGTTCTCACTCAGGTTATTGGATAGCTGAGTGAGATAGGAGTTGATGTTTTCAGCATTTGTCTTCCATTGCTCCATTATTTTCTCTAGAGCATTGAATCTGGAAGCAATTTTAGAAGAGTCTTGTTAAATCAGAGAAGCTATGGCATTGAAGAAGTTGTTATTAGAAGTCCTCTCCTCCTTCATCATTGCCATCATATTATGTAAGAGGTTATTAGTGTCTTCCTTTGACAGGACAGTTAAAGCTTGTTGTTGGTTTTGGAACTGGATTGTGGAAGAACCAACCCCTCCACCTTACTGAAATATATTTGAACCTCTACCTTCTTCATTTCTCCAACTAAGTCTAGCATTTGCTTTCCATCCCCCGTTATAGGTGTTGGAATAAGGGTCCCAATTCTGATTAGGTTGTCCTTGATAGACAGAAAAAAAAACAACTGGGGTAGACAATAGAGATATGCATTACTAAACCACAAGCATCGCAACAAGGTGCATTAAGATTCATAAAGGGTGGTGGATGATGCACACTCATATTTTTCAACTCTGTAGTCATGAAGGATATCTGCGAAGTCACTTTACTTTCCAAATAGTCGACCTTAGACTTAAGACTTGCCATTCTTCTGGAGTGAACTATTGAAGCTCCCAACTCATGTACTCCTTTAATGTCGCTACGACTGTACAGCTAGTGATTTAGAGTCATTTTCTTAATTAGATCCCATACCTCTATAGCTGTGAGGTCAATCAATGAATCTCCTGAAGTCGCATCCAACATAGCCTTGTCTTGACTCTTTAGTCCATCATAAAAGTACAGCACTAACTGCTTATTAGGTATTTGATGGTGACGACATCTGGACAATAAATCTTGAAAATAGTTCTAATTATCGTAGAGGGACTCATTATAGTTTTGACGTGCCAAGTAAATCTCCTTTCTCATTGATGAAGTTATGGAGGCAGGAAAGTATTTCTCCAAGAATGCCTTTCTTAAATTTACCCAACTGTGGTAGGCATTCGCCACATGTCTTGGAAGGCTCATATACCACTCCCTTGCTTTACCCTCGAAGGATAGATGAAAAACTTCCCATAGTACTTGATCATGAGAAGCTCCCACTGGTTTCATGCTCTGACAAATCATGGACAACGATTGTAAGTGAATGTAGGGATCTTTTCCTATCAAGCCGTGAAATTTAGGAAGAGAGTTAATAAGCAATCCTTTAACCTCAAAACTCATATCAAAATTAGGGCAAGAAGTAGTAAAAGTATCATAATTCACATCAAAGGTAGTAGCTTCCCTAATGGTCCTCCTCTGATGATTTCCATTGTTCTCACCAACTCGCTTCGACTCCCCATTACCTACATTATCATAATTCCTAGGTTAGTTAGCATTAAGGTTAGGGTTTTGCATATCAGTTGGGTTTTCAGCCATTATCACACCTTCTAATGATTCACTCTCATTGCTTGGCTTACTAGACTCCAGTGAGATATTCTCCTCTTCAACAACTACTTTGCTTCTCTCTTTTTCTCTGCTCTCCTTTCTGATTTTTCTCAGACGTCTCTTAATTTCAGCGTGGAAATGTAGAACTTTGTTTTTTTGGGGCATGCAAGGGAAAAATTCAAACAAGAATAAAATATAACAAAAATGACTTGAAATCACACAAAGTTAAATAAAAAAGAAGAGATGTGATGGATGCAAGTGTGTTAGTGTGTGAAAGTATATATGCAAGTATGTATGTACGGATCAAAAAGCAATCAAGAGAAATGTTGAAAACTTTGTAGGTGCAAGAATGCTAAGTATGAAAAGTGCAGAAAGTTCAGTATCTTTTTGTTTATATTTTCAAAATTTTGACACTATACAAAAATAATTGAAATCCTATATTATTGACAAGCATAAAGCTAAACTATCTAGAATGCAATCTAAAGAAAAGGCTCCTAACCTCACTTAGCAACAAAATTACAAAAGTTAACCTAGAGAACCAATTTATTGGTTCCCCGGCAACGACGCCATTTGATTCAAACCTTTGTTCGTACCCTTGGAGGTCAAGTCAAAAATAATGCAAGTATTGTAATATAGGGTGCAACCTCAGGTTGTTTCACTTAATTCGAACCTAAAATGAATGGACCTAAGTTAACTTATATTTCATGAAATGCAAACTAATTGGGTAAAAAGGGGTTTATGATCATTTAAAACATTAACGTATTTTTTTATTTTTGGGAATAAGAAACAGAAAGATTAAAACAAATGATCAAAGAGTGATAGAATCCTCTTGAAAATGAGCTTTGGCTATCATAGTTCAAAATTGATTTTGATGGGAGTGGAAATCACTAAGTTTCAAATTGGTAAACGTTAAAGAACCCTTTAAGTCCAAGATCTAAATTAATGGGACTCTATTTCTTAAAGTCCTGTTAAATGCTTTTAGTGTGTGTAGTGAATAAGTCTATGTAACAAGTCAATTGAAATCTAGAATCAAGTCAATATCAAACACGACTATGTAAGATCACAAATAGACATATATAAGACTTCATATATTTAAGATCAAAGTTGTACATAAACCTATCTAAACCATACAATGAATATAATACATTTGATTAAACCATAATCAACTATGTTCAACTACAAATTACAAATCCTAAATTTAGGAATTCATAATCATAGCTAAACTGTAGATTAAGCTACTCCCCTTTTAATCTTATTAAACTCTAGCCATTGCTGCATTTTCAAGAGGAAAGAAATGCCTAGCCACGCATAACTCTAAAAACCTTCACAACCGAGAAGGAATCAAAGGAACCCATGGTAGAAGTTGACAATGTAAAATGGAAGAAAAAAAGAGAGTGATATGAGAGAACACGATGGTGAATAGTGGGTGGCAAGACGATGGAATGATGATGATCTCCCACTGTTGGCTCTCTCTTCTATTTTTGTAACTTATCCTAAAATAGGTTTTTCAAAAACTGGTTACTGATTTGGGTTTACATAGTAAGTTAAATTTTCAAAAATGGTTCAGGTCTGGTGCTGATTCGAATGTTTTGCCATAGCGAAAGAATGAGTTCGTCGCGACGAACTCATCCTGAAATGTTTCTTCAAGAATTTTTTGGTTTCGTCGTGGCGAAAACATAATCCTTGCAGTGCCAAACTTTGCCTACTACTTCGTTAACTTGTGTTCTTGAATCCTTTGGTTTTCACTCTTGTCTTTACTTCTTGAATGCCCTGTAATGAAAAATAATAGTCTGCAGTATCAATTGTTCTAAAAATCAATTGAGTGCAATTACTAATTATTTGTGACAATTTTACCTTTAAACTACATTAATTCAAAACAAGCACTTATGAGCTAAATTAAGCACAATAACTGATAATAAGAGTCAATAATTATAATAAAAACCATGATATTGCCACCAAATAATATATAAAACTTGGGTTCAATCATTGAACATATCTTTTCATTATAGACTCTTTTCTATACTCTCCTTGACTATTTTTCAATAATTATTCAATTATGATCGAGACTAAAACTACCAAAATTAGTGGTGGCTAACCTCGTCCTAATTTCCATAATCAACCCATCCTCAAACTGTCTACACTTATCTTCCTCTGTTAGAATCAAGGTAGCTGCATCTCCCATCTATTCATTAAATCTTATCTCATACTCCATTACTATAAGATTTCCCTACTTTAGATTTAAGAACTCTTTCATCTTCCTATCTAGATAAATCTTAGGCATGTAGTTTTCTTTAAATACCTTCAAAAAATCTTCCCAGATCAAACAACAAGGTTGGGTGGTACTGCCAGAAATAGTCTTCCACCACTGATATACTAGACCTTGTAGTAATGATACTGCATAGTCAAACCTTTCATCTAACTCACTGTCCAGTTGATCAAGCACTCTTTTAGTTATTTCTAGCCATCCTTCTACCTCAGCAGGGTTTGTACTTTCATAGAAGTCTACAGGCCCCTATTTTATCAGTTTATCATACCTCCACTCTCTCCTCTTAGGAATTCTCAGGCATTTGTTCAAACTGAGGTACTAGAGACTCTCTATTGGAAAACTTTAAGTCAGTTAACTCTCCAACTTGATCTCTAATATCAGACAACTTATCACAAGAATAATTGTGATCACTATATGAATCTCTCACTATATATCATGTCTAAATGTTTTTATATGTCCCTATAGATGCGAAACCATGCTCTGATACCAGAAAGGTAACAACCCACTACCATAGAGTATATATTTGAACATCCTGAAGACATTCAAGAACATATCCTATGATAGTGGCATGTTAGAGTATTCATATCCACTTATTATGGTATGATACACTTTAAAAACATTAAAAGGGGTCAACTCATCCATTTCATTCACTAATATAATTTACGCTGTAGCATTACACATCATTAGACAAATATTTACATCATCACAAGCATTTAAGAGTTTACTTCCCTTTTTGCTAAAAGTTCTACATGACATGAGAAACTACATAAACACAATCTACTACTTTTCAAATATCAGCTGACCAGACCTTTGAACCATATCTTAATCTAAAATGTTCTTTCAAAGTGTCTTAGGAACTAGGTCTCCTCTCTAGTACCTAAAAATTAATGTTGCAATTTTGATGAGTTTTATAAGCTTAGTGAGGGAACCATCATCAATGAGCTCACTCATTCAGAATGCCAAACATTTGAAATATAAACCAAATGCAGAATATTCCTCATGTCAACAATTCATCACGAATTACACACATTTTATATAAAATTTTTAGAATAATTCATTCATCTATCTCAGTTAATCATATTATCAAACGTACATAGATATGGCTTATCACCATATCATCACAATTCAGAAATGTTTTCATAATCATATATTTACAAATGCAAATGCATATGAGACTCCACTTTTGTTTTTATTTTTTTGTGACCGAGCGCCTATTACTGTCCCATATCCCATGTAAATATTGGGCTCATTTCATATTTTGTCCTGTACTCATTGTGGATACCGGGCTCATTAATCATGAAACTAGTGGCTCTACATGCACATTTATGAGCTTTAAGCTCTTTCAGACTAGTCACTCCAATCACAATGCCTTTGTCTAATCATGCATATCAATGTGATGCATCAAATCACAAAATATGCCATCAATAACATTTATTCATGATGCACCGTTAGGTTTACATATTCATTGGATCTCAGTCTTGAATTCAACTTTTGTTTGAATATAAAGATATCTTTCAGATTCACATTCAAATAAAACAATCCTAATACATTCCCAAATATCAAACTCCTCGGACTATTAATGTACGGAATTAACATAATCAGATTATGAATAGTTCAATAATTGGGAGTTAATTAGTAATAAATCAATCCTAGTGTGAACATCTATGTTGACTCACAGTGCTCCAGTTTTTACTATTGTTTGACGGACCGACAATGTTTGGATGTTGGTGTTCATCTTGAACATCCAAATACATATACATTTTATACATTAGTGAGTTGATCAATCAAATACATATTCAATCATGCACATATATACGTGCCATATTCAATGCATGCTTAATGACTTTCCCGAGTATCTATCTTTAATCGCATGTCTTGATTATTTAAACATTCTCACTTGGTTGTGTCTTGTTTACACTTAGGTTTACACCTCAATTATCAATCTAAACATACCAAAGACTTTAATTACCTAATCCATCTTCATTCTAAGTTCAATCAAGGCCTCATTCCAGTCTAAACACACTAATTCCATAACGTGCCTTTCTTCCTTCATTTTTCCACCAATTCCACAACATACTTAACATCATTAACACTGTAATTTTTTCATAATTCATGCTCATTATGCAACCTAATTTAGACGTAAATTATACTTCAATTCTAGCTTAAAATTAAGTAGGTGATAGTTCATAAATCATGGTCTTTCATGCACCAAAATCAAACAAGAAACTATCTTACATTATCGTGCATATAGTTCTAGTTCTTTCTCAATTCAAGAACATCAAATTAACATCCTTATTTTGCATAAATGCACCTTCATTGTACTTCAAATCCATGCCTAATGCATCTATGAATCAACCTATAACCCACGATTTTCATAGGCCAAAAAGAAATATAAAGCATCGAAGTTTATTTAACACATTTCCTGCACACTTTATCATCAACATCTCATACATTTCATTCCAATTCAAGCATCATTCTCATACTAATAAATATACCATAGTGATCATATTTGCTACTTACTTTTTAAGTTTCCAATTTAAGCTTAAAACTTCAGATTAACTAAGCCTCCATTCATACATGATTCATTACAAATTAAAGGTGAAAATAGGTTGATTTTGGATAGTAATATGAAGACCACATTGAATTGGTTTCTTGGCTATGTTTTGAGGAATTAAATTCTAAAATTTGCATAGTAATTTGAGCTAGGTTCAACCACATTCAAGGAGAAGATGGATAAAATTTCGGTGGAGAAGGTGATGAATAAAGGAGAAGACTGCAGACCTATCCTTGACGTAACTTTCTTCACTAGGTGCTAGGTGTCTTAATTTGGCTAAGGCATTTGTCTTAAGGCAGGTATGCAATGTATCAACCTAATATGCTACCATTTATCCACACTTTAAGTTGCCATTTGTCACCAATTAATTAGTCCATATTCTCCTAATTATTGGCCATTTGTCATATAATAATTGATCCATTTGTCAATTAATTAGTTGTCTATTTGTCACTCATTTAACTATACCAAATGTCACTTAATTATAAGCTTAATTTCCCTTTTTTAATGCAGCAATTTATCTAGCCACTTGGTATTTTTACTAGTCCAAATGTACATAGTAATTAATTAATCTCCCAATTAATAATTTTTAATTCCAAATTACTAATTGGAATCTGATCAAACCAAAATTTAAAACCTAACAATTCATTATTCACATTATAGTCATTTTACATCTTTCATACGCTGGGACATGTCAATTAAGTGCATATGCTATCCTTTTAATGTGTACAAATTATAATTCATATGTGTATGCTAAAGATATGTATGTGAATGAAATTATATGTTCCAGAAATCAAATATTACAATAGAGCTTCTTCTATGGCCCTGCATGGCTAATCTCATTCTTGGACGAAGGAATTGAAATCTCGGAACATCAAAACTATGAGATCTAAATTAGTTTATTGTTTTAATTTCAACTTTGAGTTCTATTATTCTTTCATGCTTATTATTATAATTACCGTCTATGATTGCTGGGAGGCCTAGTAGTTAATTGTGTTTAATTATCTACTACTAATCAAGTAGTAACTAGGATTTTGTAATTTCAGTAGTTTTGTTATTAAATCTTAGGAAGAATAATAGGCTAAGTCTCTCTTAATCTCTGGTAGTTAAAGGAGACATCCACCATAGGGTTAATTAGTTCGCTAGTGTTCTTTGTTAACCACATGTGAGGAAACATAGGAAGTACTTGTTTCCCCAATAAATACTCAAAGTGGAATTAATTATCATTAGATCAAGGATCAATCGTTAGTTCCGATGGTGGATTTCTACTTTGGCTAAGCAAGTTATTATTGATTGTCTTTAAGCATAATCTTATTAGCCTTATTAGGGTTTTATTTTATTCATGAATAATAAATGTAAATTATATCATGTTTTAGGGCATATTTTGATATATGTTTAGCAGTTAATTCAATCATTTAGTATCTGTTTAGGTTAGAACAATGTTAATTTGTTAATGATTTGTGTTTTAAGTGTTTTAACGTTAGTACAAGCTTTTAGGCTTAAATATTATGTTTTTGAGGTACCTTGAAGTGTTTGCTAATGTTTTAGGGTCAACACCGAAGAAAGAAGGAGTTTCAGAAGACATTCGGGCCGAAACAATGACTTACAATTGTGACTGAAACTCTAGTAATAGCCCACGATTGTGATAGAATGCTTAGATGTAAGCCATGATTGTGGCTTGCATCGGTGATAGGTATGAATTGCATCATGTTTTATACCTTAATTTGTTATATAATAAGTGTTAATTTGATTGTTTAGTATGTATTTAGGCTAAAATTATGTTAGTTTGTTTGTTTACGTGTTTTTATGGGTTAGTATAAGTTTTTGAGCCTAAATATTATGTTTTTGAGGTACCTTGATGTGTTTGATAGTGTTTTAGGGCCATCATCGAAGAAGGGAGAAGTTTTGGAGACATTTGGGCTAAAACAATGACCCACAATTGTGGCATCGTGGCATAATAAGCCACGATCGTGACAGAAGCACTACAATTAGCCCACGATCGTAGCCCATATACCACGATCATGATAGAAAACTATGACATAAGCCATGATCTTGGCTTGATTGCTAAGATTGTGATAGAAAGCCCCTATTTAACCCACGATCATGGCCTGCAGGGCTAAGGTCGTGGCCTGTGTCGGGCAAACGCACAAACAAGTGAAAACGTCAAGTTTTAAGGAATTTTTCGGACTTTTTCGACCCTAGGCTGACACGGTATTTCAAGAACAAGAAGAACAAAAGTGGGGACCTTTTTCAGTAGCCATCAATTGAGAAACCCTAGAGAGTTCAACGAGAGATTGAGAAAGAAAAGAAGGAAGAGAGAAGGAGCCTACACAAAGTACTCCCAGAATAGAAGGTTTCTTATTGTTGCTGCCTCTGTTATTTGTTTCAATCATATTTTCATTTTTTTTCAATTTTATTAATGCATAGAATTGGGATAGCCATTGATGAATAGGATTATTGAATGTTGAGGAATGTCTAAACTCACCTTTGGGTTGTTTTATTCTTAATTTAATGAAAGTTAATTTTTTGTGTTTTTATTGGATTAATTGGGATTTAAATTCTGCAGTTGGATAATTTGGTGATAAATTAAGAGGTTGAATTGAGTGAAAATCATAAAATTGGGGTAACGAGAGTTAGTTAACTTAACAGAATAAGAATTAAATCAAATTGGTAAATTTGTGCGAAGAGAGGTCTTGAATAGGTTTTTGATAGTTTTTAGATAACTTTAGATCAAATTTAGGTTTTGGATAGATAGTTAATAAAGAGATTGCAATTACCATAATCTGATTAGGGTTTATAAATTAGGGTTAATGGTTATAACTCAAGAAAGCGTAATCAATCTTAGGACCGTCTACAACTGTTAATCTAGTAAGTCATAATCGGTTAGGTTTTCATTAAAGTTAGATAAAATTCCCCTTTTCCCTCAATTTGTAGTCTTTAGGTTGATCCTTGATTGGCTGTGCATCTGCTATTTTGTTTATATTATCAAAATTTATTCTTGGATTTGAATTGTATGATTAAAATAATTTCTTGTTTAGTTTTGCTCATTTTGAATTATCGTGAATTGTTTTGGGTTATAGATTTTAGGATTAGATTAACCCTCCTTGGGGAATCAATACCTCAGGTACTACTCGAACGACCCATGCACTTGTAGAATATCGAGCTTTATTATTGAAAATTTTTCATATTGGAAACTTGCGATCAGTAGGGCAAACATCTAGACATGATAATAAACTGAGAGAGTGAACTGAATGAAAAATGATTAAATCAGATTAATGAGAGTTTGGTGATTTAATAGAAATAATGATGAATCATATTGGTGATTATGTAGAGGGAGATCCCTTGTGACATTAGGATAGTTTATTAGAGTGCTCCAAATCTAATTAGGGTTTTGAATAATTTGTGAATTGAGATATGACAAATTTCATAATCTAATTGGTTTATAAAATATGGTTTAATGGTTATAGCCTGAGAGAGAGTAATTAGCCATAGGATTGTCTAGAACTAACACCCCATTAACACATAATCAACTAGGTTATCATTAATGATAGGTAAAATCTCCTTTCCCTAACTTGGTAAATTCTTTGATTGACTTTTATTATGCTTCCTTGTTACTCAATTGTTAATTTCTTTCTGTTTAATTTCTAATTTATGTTTTTGAATTCAATTCTCGTGATTAATTTAAGTTGCATTGTTTATTTTGAGTTTCATATCTTTTTGGCCTTAGCTTTTAGGATTAGATTAACCCCCTCCTCATGGGATCGACACCTCTTATACTACAGTCGCGACTTGTGTGCTTTTGGTATTAAAGGGCTTATAAATTTTAAAGCTCGATTGACATGATCAGTGACATATAAAATGTAATATCCCATTTTCCCATACTACGAGTTAAAACCCTATATTTCTATATATGAAAAATGTTATTGAGAAATGAGGAAATGCATTACATTTACATGCATATCACTAGCATAAGCATGCACACACACAATTATTGATATTTTTACAAATTACAAATACTGTACATGCACTTCATTGACATATTTTGTAGTATAAATGATTTTAAATAATTATAAAGTGAATATTGAATTTTATGTCTTGAATTTTGATTTGATGAATTATAATTATTAATTTGGAATTTTTTAGTGAGAATTGTGATATTTATGAAATTTTGGGTATTTTTAGACAATGAAAAATGCCAAATGGTGACATAAATTTATTCGTAGTAATATAAATAATTGACAGATGGTAGTAGAAATTATTAATAGGTGGCATAGAAAATTAGGTGACAAATGGAATGGAAATGGAGAGACAAATGGGCTAGATGTTAAAAGACAACTGGAGCCATAAGAATGGGACATGTGGCAAACGACAAGCGATATGTTACATGCCACACATCTATCCCACATCACTCTCATTTGAAAGACTAACTTTAGTTGTCTTTCATTTTACTTCTACAAGATTTCTTCTCCATTTTTCGTTCTTCTTTGTTCTCTCATCTATGAGTCTCTCTTCTCACCCTCATAATGTTGAACCATATTATCATTTTTCACTAACCCACTATAAGATTTTGCTGTTATTTCTTCTTGTTACTAAAATACCTAAACTTTTCCTCCATCAAAGTTGATGATCGTGTAGCATGAGGAATAAGGTTTTCGTGAGATTTTGAAGAAGCTTAGAGCTAAAACATATAAGTAATACATCAATATTCATGGGTTGTTTTAAATGAAACATATATAGGGATTGAATGCCTATTATAGTGGTGTTGAAATATGTTGTAATGTAGATGAATAAATGAGTAGGTTTATGTTTTGTTTTTAGTATAAATGATAAAAAATAGCTTATGAGTTATATTAAAGATTTTTTTTGAGATAGATTGATTATGAAAATGGTGTTTGAATGAGAGCTAAAAGTTGATGAACTAAGAGATGTGTTTATGTCCTGTTTTTATGTTGATGATGAGTGTAGAAATTTGATGAATAAATGTATGTGTTTGTGTTCTTTTTTTTAGAGTATGAAAATCATGGATTAAAGATTGTTATATGGATGAAATAGATTGGGAGTTAAGGAGAAGAAGGAACCAAGAAGAAGGTATCAGTAACAACAGGGTTTATTACGGGGTAGCTCATGATGTTCATATCGATCTATTATGTGCCTCTACATCTAGCATTGGGTAGACCCCATACAATAACCGTCCAGGTATAATAAAGGTGAAATTATGTTAAAGAAAAGACTAGTAAAATGTTCTTAAAATGATAAGAACTAAGGTGATAGTGAATGACAGAGATGATGTTTTGTTTTTGTATAGTTGATAAACAAAGATTTATAGATTTTTAATGGATTCTATTGAGTTGAAATGATGAGGATATGATGCCAAAATGATGAACTATCGAGAAGATTTGTTTGATGTATTATGAAAGAGATAAAATCTAGAAATGTTAGGATTATATGTATAATGGGATTAAGTGAATGAAAACGAATCAATTTAGTAAAGTTTTATGAGATTTAATTCAACTAATATGGTAGTTACATTAGTATGAGATGAAGTTGCACTAATGAACAAGAATTCTGGAAAAATTGGAGTGTTAATGATGGTTCTATATATGTGGGATTTATGGAAAAATTAAGGAAGATAGATAGGCCACAATCATGGCTTAAGTGCATGAATGTGGCTGAAAAATGGTAATCACGGCAGAGTCCCCACGATCGTAGCCTGTTGCATAAGGTTCTATCATAATTGTCGGAAGATCCACCATGATCGTGGGCAACGCCTTAATGTGAAATGTTGTCTTTTAAGAGATGTTTGAAATAAATAATGATAAGGTACATTATTATGGTATATTTATACTTGAATAAGACCTTAAATGAACCTAGTTTGATGATGGATTATATGATTAAAGTGAGTAAGGTGTATTAGGTATAAATGAATGAGAGATTTGATACTATGTGATTGTAATACTAGAAAAAGGAATGGAGAATTTGTGAACGACGAATGATTGAATGATGAACTTAGAATAATCAAGTCATTTGACGTATAGTATAAATGCAAGCTAGACATATACAAATGATGATGTTTAAATGATCATGAGATGTGAATTAAGGAAATGTACCTAGAATAGTCAAATTGAGCATACATTTTACATAACACGCATACATTTGTGAATAATTGAATACTTATGTGATTGAGCAAATTACTAATGTGTAAATGTTTGTATTGCATGATATACAAACATAAATAGAACGACAACATCCAGACATTGCCCAGACATCAAGGCAATAGCTATCTGAAGTGTACTATAAGTAACCTAAATGTTCTCACTAAAATTGATTGTATTTGTTTAAATTTGATTATTGAACTGATATTTATGTGAATGGGAGAATTTTGTACATTGATGGTCTGAGGAGTTTTATAATTGAATTCGTAATGGAATTGCTTCATTGAATGTGAATTAGAAAGAAATAAGTGTACTCAATAAAACGTTAAATGCCAGACTTAGGTCCAATGAAAATGTGAAAAGTGAATGTGCATACTGAATGAAAGTGATTGGTTGCATGAAATGTGGATTAAAGCTTCTCATTACATTAAATGCATCATTAGATAAAGGAAGTTTTGTCCAGAGTGGCTAGTGAAAAAGAGCTTAAAGCTTAGATATGTGTATAAAGAGCTACAGGCTCAATACTAAAATGAGCCTGGTATCTACAATGGATATATGACAGTTATTAATGAGCTCAGTATCCGCAATTGATACAGGACAGTTAAAAAGATGCTCGGTCGTAACAAAGTAATAATTGACAGTGAGTCATATGTGCATTGCATATATAAATTGATATGTATCAAATGAATTATTAAAATGAGTTGTTTAAACTGTTTTGAATATGAAATGTGAAACAATGTGCAATATTTGATTATGTGAACTATCTGTGAATTTTGAAATGTTACCTATCCATACGTTTTGATATGAGTGAGCACATCAAGGATGGTTTGCTCACTGAGTTCGTAAAACTCATTAAAATTGCAACGTTGATTTTCAAGTACGAGAGAGAGGAGACTGAGCTTCTAAGACAAATTAGAAGAAACCTAGTATTGCATTTTGGACTCAAGAAATGGCTCACAAGTCGATCAGCTGAGAATATAGAGTTAGAATGTTTTTTTTAGTCCCTTATTTCATATAGATTATGTTGTAAAGTGTAATACTCAAAATTTTTTGGATACTGTATATATGAATTATGAAGTGTAATGAAAAGCTACATTGTAAATTATGTTTTATGAAATTAAATTAGGTATTGATCTTTTGGATTATTGTGTTATGTATGATTCCATATAAGGGAATATGAGTGCTCTAACCTACCACTTTCATAGGGTATGTTCTTGAATATCCTTAGGATGTCGGATATGTGCCCCGTGGAATTGGGGTGTTACAGGTTTTGGTATCATAGCATGGATTAGCATCCATAGGGACATATAAGGACATTTAGACATGATATATAGTGGAGACTTAGATAGTAATAGTGATTAATCAAGTTGGAGAATCAGCTAAGCTAGAGTCTGTAAGAGCAAATAGAGAGTCTCCCATACCTTCATATGACTGAATGCCTCCAAGAATTCCTTAGAGAAAGGAAAGGAGGTATGATAAATTGAGAAAGTAGGGGGTTGCAAACCTCTACAAAAGTATAGACCCTGCTGAGGATAAAGGAAAGGAGGTATGATAAATTGAGAAAGTAGGGGGTTGCAAACTTCTACAAAAGTATAGACCCTGCTGAGGATAAAGGACGATTACAGAGTACCGAGACGATATTCGATCAGACGGACTACGAGTTTGATGAGAAGTTTGACTATGTGGTCATACTATTACAAGGTATAGCATATCAGTGGTGGAAGATTATTCAAAGTAGTACCACCCAGGCTTGTAGCTTAAAGTGGGTAGACTTTACAAAAGTCTTCAAGGAGAATTATATGTTGAAGATTTATTAAGACAGGAAAATGAAACAGTTTTGTATTTGAAACAAGTTAGTCTCACCGAAGCAGAGTATGAGATAAGATTTAATGAGTTGATGGGGGTATGCTACTGTCTTGATTCAGATCGAAGAGAATAAGTGTAGATGGTTTGAAGATAGGTTGAATATGGAGATAAGGATGAGATTAGCTATTACAAATTTGAACAGTTTTACTGAGTTGAGAGTTGCCTTGATCTGAATAGAACATTTTTTAAAAGATCTACAAGTAGAATACAGGTAAGAGTCTATAATGAAGAGACCTAGTAAGTCTCAAGTTGATTCTGGAAGAAGGTTCAACAAGTACTAGAATAGATCTTTTCGACCACTAGCTTGATTGAGATAGTCAGGTTTCAAATAAAGAGGCAATTTTGTGTAGTCTAGTAGTGGTAGAGGTATAATATCTGGCAGATGCAACAACTGCCTAACTGTGAACACTATAGGAAAAAGTGTAGTGGAGAATGTTAGAAGTTAACAGGAGCTTTAATGTGGGCTCTTTCAAGCACCAAATTAGAGACTGTCTTGTAATTTTTAGGGCACAGTCTAGAATGAGAGGAAGAGCGATAACTAAGACAACTATCCAACAAAGCTAAACTAGTGGTTCTAGGCAAAAAGGCAAAAGTAAAGATAGAGTGAGTTCAGTTAGTCTCACTATCAATACTAAGGTGTGGAGTAATCAACCGTAGTTTTAAGTCAAGATCTATGTTATGACCAGACAGGAGGCTCAGAACTCCCTAAATGCCATTGTAGATGTGTTGTATATCTTTAATTTTCAATCTTTTGCATTGCTAGATCGAGGATCTATACATTATTTTATTGCATCGCATCTGGCATCTAGACTACATTATGATAAAGAAATATTTAAATGTTGATTAGAGGTGAGTACACGGATAGGTAGTACTACAGTGACAAGAGAAATATATCAAGACTGTAAAATTCAGGTTGATCAGGCAGAGTTAGAAACTAAATTAATTGTGTTGCAAATTAAAGGAGATAGATATTATTCTATTTATGGACTAACTCATTCCTCATAGGGCTATAATGAATTGCTACACTAAGGAGGTGATACTTGAAACTCTTAATCAGCCGAGAGTAGTATTTTGAGGTGTTAGTCTAGCGTGCCAGCTAGATTGATTTAATCGATGAGTTCTTTGAGATTAATCTGAGGTGGATGTGAGGCTTATCTGGCCCATATAATTGATATCCGTGTTGAGCAAACAATACAACATATTCCTATTATTAGGGATTTTGTAGATGTGTCTCCCGCTGAGTTATCTGATTTACCCCCAGGTACAGAGACAAAGTTCGTTATTGACCTTATTCAAGGTATTGCTCCTATATCTATTCCTCCTTATAAGATGACACCTATAGAACTTAAGGAACATAAAGTTTAGTTACAGGAGTTATTGGATAAGGGTTTCATTAGACCTAGTGTATCACCTTTAGGAGCTGCAATTTTATTTGTGAAGAAGAAATATGGAACCTTGAGGCTATATATTGGCTATAGACAGTTAAATTAGGTGGCAATGAAGAATAAGTATCCTTTTCCAAAGATAGATGATCTTCTTGATTAGTTATAAGGAGCTCAAGTATTCACTGAGCTAGATTTGAGATAAGGGTACTATCAATTGAAGATAGCAGATGATGATGTATCGAAGGGTGCATTCAGGAGTAAATATGGTCATTTTGAGTTTTTAGTGATGCCATTTGGGTTGACAAATGCCCCCATCAACTTTTATAGCTTTGATGAATAAGTTATTTCAACTTATTTAGATTGTTTCATGGTTGCGTTTGTTTATGACATTTTGGTGTATTCGAGAAGTAGAGAGGAACACGCTGAGCACTTGAGGTTAGTCCTACAAATGAGAGAGAAGCAATTGTATGCCAAGTTTAGTAAGTGTGAATTTTGGCTTAATTAAGTAGTATTCTTGGGTCATATAGTATCTCGACAAGGCATACAGGTAGACCTAAAGAAAATAGAGGCAGTGATGAAGTGGGAAGTTATGAGAAATGCATCTAAGATTCGGAGTTTCCTTAAATTAGTTAGTTATTACAGGAGATTTATCGAGAGTTTTTCACTGATCTCAGCCTTTTTGACAAGACTTATGAGGAAGAATGTACCATTCAGATGGAATGATGAATGTTAGGGAAGTTTTGAGGAGCTAAAGCATCGATTAACTACAGTATCAATGTTAGCTATTCCATCTAGATCGTGCAGTTATGTTGTGTATAGTGATGTATCATACCATGGATTGGGATACATTCTGATACAGTATGGCAAAGTGATTGCATATGCAGTAAGTGTTTCCTTTAAAAATTTAGAGAAATTATTTATATGGCAAAACATTCCAAATATTCACTGCTTATAAAAGTTTGAGGTATCTATTAAGTCAAAAGAAGTTGAATATGATAAAATGATGGTGGACAGAATTGCTGATGGAGTATAATTATACAATTGAGTATCATTCTGGAAAAGTTAATGTGGTAGCTGATGCATTGAGTAGGAAATCCAATAGCAGTGTGGCTCAAGTACATTTATCGAGGTTACGTAATCTAGTACAATTAAGAGCCTTAAATGTTGAGTTAAATTTTAGACAGAATGAGGCATTATTGGCTACACTGAAGCTTAAACTGATGTTATTTGAGAGGATCAGAAAGACTCAAAGCTAGTTGAAATTGAACTTAACTTTTGAGTTTGAATTAAGAAATGGAACATTGTAGTTGAAATAGAGATTTTGTGTACTTGATATTGAGGATCTAAGGAAGCATATATAGCAGCCTATGCTATTCATCCTAGTACTTCCAAGATCTATAATACGATGAAACAACATTTTTGATGGCCAGGGATGAAGAAGCAAATGGTTGAGTATGTTGCTAAGTGTTTAATATGCCAAAAGATTAAGGTAGAGCGTTAGGCTTCAGTTGGAAAGTTAGAATCATTGCCTATTTTGGAGTTGAAATGGGAGAGAATCACTATGGACTTCATAATGGGTTTGTCCAAGACTCTGAGGCAACATAATGCCATATGGGTCATTGTTGATAGATTGGGAATGTCAACCCATTTCTTACTAATGAGAGAGACTAATATACTAGATCAATTATCCTATAGATA